>SIXB01001115.1:6300-48188 GCA_007018985.1 Anopheles bwambae
CTCTTTCCGTAACCGTATTTTTTCTTCTAATTCTCTTTAATTATTCTTCTAAGTTTCATTAAGTTTTGATAGTCTCTACGCTCTACCTATGTTTTTTTTCTTTAATTTTTTTGCTAGGTCTAGACTAGTTTAGTTAGGCTTAGTTTTTCATGAATTATTTTGTTTATTTGTTAGGGTTTATTTAGTTTTAAGTCTGCCTTATTTAGCCTTGATGGCGGATATTTTATTAATAAATGAAATGAAATGAAAAAAAGAGATTTGCGTCGGGCCGGGCCATGTCGGATCACAGCGGGCCGATTTTGTATGGGATTTGACAGTTGGCTTTGACGGATTTATGGCATCGTCCGATGTCGTCCGGTACGTGTAGCTTGGCCGTAACGCGACACATTTCTTTACTTCGTTTAATTTGTGCGGCACCACAGTCGCCACGATATTCGCCGACGAACGCTGCTTGACGAAAGCCTCGTTTGCCTCGCCGCGATGGAAGCCACTTGGGGGGAAGTGCCCATTAAAATAACAAATGTCGCTAATTTATATTCGCATCCCGCGAGCCGCGAGTTAATCATCCGTGTGTTATGGAGCGGTGATGTGTTTAAGCCAATGGAAAAGCAGACAGCATTTTCCATAGGGACACTTGATATACCAAAAACACACACAGAAACACTCTCGTTCGGTTTTTTTTTGACAATCATTACGCTAGGCGACGTCGCAATGGAAATAATTTCCACTTGTTAGCAAGACAATTCAATGCAAGATGGAAATGAAGCCGAACAGTGCCCTGGCAGTGCCTTTGCATACCTTTGCCTCCGCCGTAATGCCGAATCGTTTCGCACTGCAGTGCGTTGTGTGCGTTTAATGTTGAATAATGGATAATGGAAAATGTAAAACAAGTACTTATGAGAGTAAGAGAGAAAGAGAAGGAGGGAGTGCTATAAAACATTGAATGTGCTTGTCTGTGGCTTTTTTGCATTTGCTAGGTTTAAAGCAAAAAAAAAGTCAGCATCCGAGCATCCAGGAACGGCATCCATGGCAGTATGACAATGAAAAATGAGTTGTGAAAATAAATTAACAATTCCCTGCTCTGATGAGACTTGAGCATCCTCCACATACAAAAAAAAAATCAGCACTCGTTGAAGCATAAATCATGTACTCAATGGTAGCGAAATGATATGCTGCGTAAGAGTAAGAAAGTCGAGGAGACAGCATTTGCATCTCTCCGCCTCTTTCTTCGTGCCATAATTTCTTACATTATTTACAACCACATCAAACCCACCGTCGGGGAAGAATAGTTTTGCTGATGTACCAATTTTCCCTGGCGAGAAGCATGGCGAGAGCCCACACAAGCGCACCATCACGGTTGGAACGAAGGGAAATGAATCAATAAATCATCGAACGGCATCCATCCGTGCATCTGGCGATACCTGTTGTAATTACATTTTCCGGCTCATTTCATTGCATTTCCACCCTGTATTGCTGGCAGCGATCGGGGTTTTTCAGCATTCCAGAGATGGTAGCGGAGGTACGATGACTTGGAAGGAGTCATGTCATGCCATCGAACCCTCCTCCACTCGCAGAAGCGGTGCGGTGTAGTAGCGCGGGCAGAGAGGGCCATCATCCATTTTACCGTGAAAACCAATTAAAGAACATTTCCATCGTGGGACAATTTTTACTGTCAGCAGGTTTTGTCATTGTGTGTGTGTGTGTGTGGTGTGGCGATGTTCCTCATGTCGGCCGAGTGACACGTCAACAGGTAAGCAGCCGATGATGCTGCTGCTGCTCCTTTGATTTGAAGGTTGATTACATCTCCTTGACCAACCAGTACATGCAAGGTTTTATAGGCAATGTACATAGTAATGCGCACCATGTATTCGTCTCAGTTCCCTTTTTACGATCTAACACCGTTTTTGTTCTCTTCTTTTCTCTTTCCTCACAGGTAAGTTGCGATACTGACGATATATTTCTGCAAGAAACAACCGGAACGGAAGGGGATGCGGTACGGAAGCCACAAACAAAGGGCAACACACATCGGGATAAGGTTAATTTGCTTCGCGGTGGATTATTGCTCCGGCACGTGATTCAGCAAAACTGATTTTGGCTGGTCGGGAGCTCATTTTGTTCCAATTATTAGCTACACGCCAAATTACATGCCATTTACACGCTGGTTGACTTTAGTAAAGGCGGGTTCGATGGGGAATTGACATGTGTGTGCGTGGAAGTGTGGAGTAGTGTGGTGGTGAGACGGTTACAAATTAGTCACATTATTATGATACAATTATGTATTTTCCCCGGAATCAATTTGAATAATGAGTTCAAGCAACTCCGAACTAGAGCTTTAGATTAGTCTTTGGTCACTTGATGTACACATATTAGTGTACAAAATCGTTCGAAATAGTAAACCTCAAACGAAATCAAATTGGGTACGTTATTTCTATTAAGGTCCTTACATTACCGATTAATGTGTTCAGTGACATGCTTTTATTCTACTACCTACTTGTAGTATTAGTAGTAATAGTATTTAGCCGGTCTCGTAGTCCAGTCGTCAACTCGTACGACTTAACAACATACCCGTCATGGGTTCAATCCCCAAATAGACCGTGCCGCCATACGTAGGGCTGACTATCCTGCTATGGGGGGGAACCAATTAGTCACTGAAAGCCAAGCCCACAAGTGGTACATGCAGGCCTTGACCGACAACGGTTGTTGAACCAAAGATGAAGAAGACTTGCAGTATTCCGCGGTCATGTCGTAGCGTTTTGAACATAAACAAATAACATTAGGCTTCTCTTTTTCATTAGTATCACGCGCAAGGACAACTTTGTTTTTGCTCTCGACATTATCGAATCTGATGAATACCTCTGGCAAAACGTTTTCGGCAAAATTATTTGCTAATCCCGATTATTCTAACAATGGACCCCTTCACGATTCTAGTCAGCTTTTTGTATGGAGTTTGACAGTTGGAGGCTGAAATCATGTAAACACTCCATGCAAAATCGCACACAAACCTAGCCTGCATTTTTCAGCCTAGATTAGATCAAAGCTAGAATTAGATTCGAGTACCTGCTCGAAAAAATGGCAAAACAAGGTGGTGTTTACATTTTCTCAAGGTACATTAAAGAGATCAGGTGATGGAATCCAGTATCAATGTGTATGTCGTCAAGGTGGTCTCATAGCATGTTTTTTATCACCAAATTTTAACATCACTTTTAGACAGGATGGGTGAAAATTTTAGTTCAAACAAGCTTTCTGGAGGCTTGACGAATACACAAATCACTCTTAAAATCTTCATTCAGAAGCAGAAGCGATAAAAATCAGCCTTCTAAATTCATACACCTTGCGATAAGCCCACCTGTATATAATAATCACTTAAATAGCTGCTCGAAAACTGCTATACAATGCAAACAGCAGACAGGTTGAAATTTCAGCCTACGAACTTAAAACGCAAAGAGCCCCAATGACCCATTCTCTATTTTAAACTAGAAAATTAAAATTTCATCCTTGTTAGTGGAATAGTCACCATTTGGGATATAATTTTCATACCCACTTTACGGTTGCGTTCCAGCTTATTGCATCTCGCCAATTGTGTACAAAGATCCAATAAGCATGAAAGAAATTATAAAATCCTTTTTTTGTTTCAATTGAGTTATACTGTTTGAAAACAAGTTAAAACGTCGATTCAAACAGCTTGAAATCATACATCAGCTCAGACCTTTAGTGCGGTAGAGATGTTCATTTCACGAAAACTTACATCAAACACTTGTCTCTTCGAATCAAACTTTGCTATCTTAACTTCCCACTCTCAATCAACGCTTCGAATCGATTCGCTCACGAGAGGATACTATCAGGCACAGTAATCAAAACGTTCGATGTTGCGTCGTGCGTACGGAAGTCCATAAATTAGTTTACACCAGTTTCGCTACGGTAGCGATATCGGATGTTATCGCACAAATTATCATGTCGGCCGCTCTTTCTCCACCGGCAGGGGAGCAAGGTGTATTCGGCAAAGCAACATATTCCCCCCGCCCTAGGACTGGTAACGGTTATCGCGACCGACTCTGCCACGATTGTGCATTTGGCATTTGGCGATAGTGATGATTGAACTTTCTAAAAATAAACTTTTATCACCGCTCCGTGTCGTGCGCGAGTAGTTATAATATCTAGACTACCATGATTAATGGTGCTGCATTTACAGCTCACCGGTAAACAAAAAAAAACGAAAACAAATCACACCCCTTCGGTATGATGTATGATTCGCTCTGTGGAGGCGTGCTGTGGGTGTGGTTGGCCTTCGTTTCGACGCTTTGCTCCCGATCATGCTGTTGTGCAGAATTGTGCAGCGCAAACTTTCTTCATCCGTGTCGATAAACACGCGGTAAAAGACCGCGTCATAAATCGTGCACCAATTTCAATTGGAATTAGCGAGACTAGAGCTATAGAGACAGAGAAAGACAAAGAAAGAGACAGAGAGGGTAGCGTGCAAATTGGGAACCGATTGTGTGTCACCGGAAGCGCTGTTTGCTTGGTTGCATTCGGGTTTCACTGAACTTTTGCAGCGACTGCTGCTTGCTTGCCGTGTCCTACATACGTGCGTGTGACGTGTTTATGACGTATTTATGCCATTTCAGGCACGGTCGGACAGTGCCGTTCGGAAAGGCATCCAATTGGGGATGGGGGATCGATTTTGGATGGGTCTGTCAATTCGATTCGACACGATTAGCAATCGTGTCAATGGAATAATAAAATTTTATGACGCAGGCGAGATTTTAACGCACACAACGCTGTGCGCCAAGTGGTGATTAAGATTATGGTGTGGAAAGTTGGAGAAATTGTGTTTTGGGGAGGGTATCGCTTTGTGTTGCTTGCGCAGTAAATAAAGTACCGTTAAGCTTTATTATGTGTCCTAATCATAATTACACTGTTTATGTACGACAACATTGATGAATATAGTTTAGTTAAATTGACAAAACTACGTCTGGTGGGAAAATCGTTTACATTATGCACTCCATGTTTTAAAATTTAATCCATTTTTTCATTTAATTAGAAAATGGCGTTTTCTCTATGTGTTTAAATTTTGTACTCTTTTTCACATAGGCCTAAATCCATATTAGATTGATTTATCGAAATAAGATGTTAAAAATGGTTACACAATAATAATTTGCTATCCAAAGAGATTTCTTCACTATGTAGATTTCAAATACAATACATAAAAACACCATTGAAACAGATTCTCAATAAAATTACTCTGAATTCTCCTGCCTTCACTGCCACTTCACGCCCTACTATTGCACTTTATGCACGATCCGACGAAGTTGTTGAACTCTGCAGCACTTGCCATGACTCATCAAAAGATGAGCAGAAAAACCGATCGATTCGCTTATCAGTCGCGTACTTTGACGACCGATTCGCACACCATGCGCGCCCAGAGTATGCCACCCAGCGCAGTGAAGAGCGTTATCTGATCATCGAGAATTGAACCAGAAGAGTGCCTCGAGGGCACGGCATTTGGCACATAGATTCGTCTGCCTATTTTCACCCTCCCCAGAGCCCATGTTCATGCTTCGCTTCCCGCCAGTGTCTGCAACGCCAGATGGTATACCTTGGGGCAGCAGGTACACTCCCAGTCGGCATGCCCAGTGGAGCCGTATTAAACGCCGCACGCAAAGTTAAGCTCAAATTTAATGGCTAATTTGCAAGAACAAGGGGAGATAGAAATTAAAAAAAAAAATTTAAACTGCAACACGCATTAGCACGCCAACCTCATCTCCTGGGTGGCCAACCCCCCATTATCGCAGCGTATTAATGTATATTAAAATGCGAAATGACTCATTGATTGATTAGTTTCATGAGGTTTCGTGAAACATGCGTTTTAAAATAATTGATCGCTCGTCGTATTTCATCTGCTAACGAGCAACGTGAAACCTCTGGCTGCCCGTGTGCATCATGGCTCAATTAATTTACCATCCACAGTGCTTATTATGGTGTTGGGGTTTGTTTTGTCTGATTATGGTTTTACTCTTCTTTTTTTGCAGCTGATATGCTGCATACATATTTCATTATAATCTATTTGAATGAAGTTTTTTTTAGGTGTGTTTGAATGAATGCACGTTTCAGAGCGTTAAAACATATCGACAGCAATTAATGTGTATTTTGCTACTTTAAATTGCTACTTTAATTTTTACTGCTACCAACACTGTCTAACCAACACAGTGGGATACGCTCAACAATATTGCCAACATACGCACACACTTATCTAACTCTTCGTCCCGCGGTCTGTGTAGTCTCATTTTTCCGCCCCTATCACGCGTCGGTTTCAAATGGTCTGGTCTGCCTGCCCGTCTACCGTGCCTGCCTGCCTGCCTGTCTGCCTGTCAGACTGTGCACTGTCAAATGAAAACTCAATTATTAACGCCATATTCAATTTCCGCCATAATTTCCATCCACTCCCGAATGATGAGCGAGACACCGCGCACTGGGCACGTGTAGTATCAGGTGCTGCTTTGTGTGGTTTGAAATTTTGTCACCGGTCCTGTTTCGCCAGTGAAGTGAAATCAGAAACCGGTCGGATTCCCCGAACGCGCGAACACGACGTTTAGGAAATTTCCATTCGCAGCTGAAAATTAGCAAACGGTGGAACGGTATTTAAGATGCGAGAAGCATCATCTAGGTCGCTTTTGCGTCGTAAAGCTTGGAATGGTGGGGTGGGATTTGATATTTTGTAAATTAAAGAAGAAACTCACCACCCCCTCCTCCCCAGCCCCGTTTGTGTATTGATTTCCGGCACAGCACGAGCTGAGATTCGTTTGAGCGATACAATTCTGTCCAATTTTCCAATCGCTCACTGATTGGTATCTTCGTTCTCGTTCGGCGTTCGGCGACCCATCAGCATACGGAACAACGGCTCATTAGCCGAAACGTCGCAACTGATCATCGTTGAGCGTTTGCGTCGTTCGGCATCGAGGACAAGCTCCCTGTCTCCCTGAACCACACACACACACACACACACACACACTCATCAACATGTTGAAAACGTGTCCCAGTGTGGTGATGAAAATCGGTGTTAAAAGACATTTCGTCACCTTTCGGACCGGGGTCTGGCCAATCAACCGAGACCGCCGAGAGTCTGGTGTTGATGGTTGAATTTAATTTAGTTGACCTTCTTCAAGCTTTTCTTGGTGATCCTGGGGGGCGGGAGGACATTTTAAATCGACGCTCTTGTCACCTGTGGGGAACACTGTGTGCAAACTTTGTTTCTTTTTTTTTGGGGGGGTTGACAAGGATTATCCTTTCCTTTAGTTCGGGTCAGAGAGAAGTTTCGGGTAAAGAAGTCCTAAAAGTTTTTAGCCGACAGACTTGGGTTTGGGATGGACGTCTTTGAAAACGAGAGAAAATTAAATTGCAATAAATAGAGAGTGAACAAATAATAAATTACTTTTCAGTTCAGGTGGAACAACGGTTTGTATTGAAATGGGGGAAAATAATTCAATTGAAAAGTATTCCCCTGTTGATTGATGGAAGAGTAAACGAGAAATAATAGTACAGCAAGTGTAGATGTTTACTAACATAAACGTAGAAATCTAGATGTAGATATTGAGCATATGTAGACATGATCGAACAGTTCGTTAAGAGTCTTGTCAAAGATGAATCGCTTTGTTTGTGAAGTTGTAGTGTTGTGTACAGCAATAATGTGTTTTTAAGCAGAAACAAGTCATCAATGTTTATTTAACAGTCTCTACCACACACACACACACACACACACACACACACACACACACACACACACACACACACACACACACACAAACTCTCATACACTTTGTAACAACTTGTTGTTGTTTAAAAGGCTTGTGATTTTATGGTCGCTTCCTCTCCTCCTCCCTTCCAGGATTTTAATGTTCGATTTTTACGCCGACATGCTGAACGATAAATCATTACTTCTACTTTGCCGTTCGCTCCGGGCGAAGGTTGTAACAGCATTAGCTAGCTTTATTTTGTGGTTTTTGGATGTACAAGACCGCACCAAATGCACAACAAATTCCAATCGGTCAGTAACACACACACACACAACTTGTCGTCTCAATGTAGGAGGTTTTTTTCCTTGCAACGCCAACACCGTAATCAGCATCGGAAAACGTCCCAGCGTCGTGTAGGCCTCTTCGTTAGGGTTGTGGGTAGAAAATAAAACCGCTTACTAGTTGTTGGTGCAAAACCCAGCCAAAGAGAAAGCAATAAAAAAACCAACACTCACACACACACACACACAACTTGCTCAAAATGCAATATTTCAAACGCTTTACGAGCGCGCGCGTTCGGGTGTTTTTTCCACGGCAAAGTGCTGCTGTGTCACCTGCAATGCCACCGCACACGACGCTGGTCGGTGACGTGAATGTCTGCTGAAAACCTTCCCCCGATCCTCGTACTCCCGATGTGTCGCAGGGGTCTTCAGCAGCAGCAGCAGCAGCATGGAAGAGCCGGGAGTAGCGTTGCGTTTTTCGCGACCCCACCGATATCGAAATGGCTTAACAAAGTTGTCTTAATGGTCGGCGGGTGCTCGCGGCGCTAGTCGATGTTGGTCATTTTTATGACGGTTGCGTTGTGCTGGTTTTCTTCCAGCATTCCTTCACGACGGTGCCGGTGCTGGTGTCGCACTGTACTGTGGGGTTTATTCGCTCGCTAAGATCGTTCGTTCGTGCCGGCGGAGAATGGGTTGATTTATGAGGTGGAAACAGTTTTTCCGTGCGGGCAGTGTGCACGGTAAATGTGGCAATTAAATGATCATTGCTAGTGCTGTGGGTGGATCGTGGCCGCCGCTCGAATGAGCCTCGGTTTTGCGCCACTTTTCAGCACGGACTTGTGCGGTAATGGGCACGTGTTAATGTAGATTCCGTACAATGAGCTGAGCTGTCTTCGTTGGACTTTGTATGGATTAGGGTTAATTAATGAAGGTGTCAGTAATGAGCTAAAATCTTCTGAAAGATTTAAATTGTAACATTTGTTACTCACCTGCTTAGTGACTCGCGAAATCGTACAAAAAGTGTATTTTCCCGAATTTTTTTTATTTATGTTTTACGATTTTTTATTGTTACACTTTTCCATTCCAGGAATTTGTTAAGCAATCGAACAATCGTCTCTTGTTGAAGTATCTTAATTTATGAGGGAATGAAAACACCATTTGGCCAGAATGGCCATTGTATCTTCAATGACACGAGAATAGGTTTTTTTTACGAAAAAAGCAGTCAGAAGGACACATCGCTTGTTGATCTTCAATGTACTTGCAGCCATAACAGTAAAATAAAAATGGCCATATAAAACAGTCAAGCAGATTAGATCATTTCACGTATGTTTTACAAGAATTGTAAACTTTTTATTGCCGTCATTGACACCGCTTGCTCCACTTGAATCCTTTGATGTGCGTTTGCAATAGCTTGGCAAACGCTCTCAGGATTATGAAGACTTACTGCACTCCGGCAGCAAATGTGTTATACCAACATACAAAAAAAGCGAAAATAATCCACGCTCCAAAACGCCCTTACTTCAGCACGATTGGCACGTCACAATCACGGTTAATGAAACTTCAAATTGCGTCGCCAAACCATGTTCGTCACACCCGGCACGATTCCGGTACGTCGTTCCGGGCGAATCGAGAGCAAAAGAAAACTCATCCACAACCCTGGCCCTGGCAATTCGATTCTTGTCGTCGTCGCCAAGCGGGAAAAATCCTCGATAAAAATCAACCTCTCGAGTGGGGTTGATAACGGCAGTGCGGGCCATGCGGCCATGCTTTGGTCCGTCTCTCTAACCCAATAACCTTACACCATTAACGAACACAAACCGCCCACTTTCTTCCTTTTCTAATATCCCCCGAGTGGTTTAAGATCTTGCTTTTTTGTGTTTGTGTATGTGAGTGTGGGTGTGTGGGTGTGCGCGTTTTTCCCGGCAAACTGGCTCTCTAGCTGGGGGTCTCACCGCCCTCGGATGGACTGCAAAGGGCTTCTGTTCGCTTGTATTTATATTCGTATTTTTTTTTGCTTTCGGGAGAGCGTAAAACACCACAAAAAAGCTCCCTGTGATCGTGCGACAATGGGTAATAGCCCCACTGGAGGGATAAAGTGCTTGCGCAAAAAGGAAAAAAAGGCTTCTTAAGGGATGAAAGCGCGGCGCGCCCACACGTTCGGATGTTCTCGGGACGCCGCAATTATTTTTATTTTCCGTTATTTTCCCTCTCCGCTGTTTTTGTGTGTGTCGCTCGTTTCGATATGATTTCGATTGTATGATGAAGTGACCGGCGCTTAGTAGGGGTTAGGAGCGAAGGAGAGAGAGAGAGAGAGAGAGAAAGAACTTTGGGACCTGGATGGGTGATGAAATATTCATTGATCGTAATCGTAAATGAGTCGATAATTTACGGAAAACTCCTGCCGTGCGGTTTGCGGTTTCATGCTGCCACTAACAGGAGTTTAATAGACGATTGGCCTTTAAGTTGGGAGGTTTCTTCGCTCTGGTCCAGGGCGAGGAAGGGGCTTCTTTTGTGCTTTTGTGCCGCTGTGCAGCTTAACGGGCGATGATAAGAGGAATTCTCTGTAGCTAGAAGAACTACACTTTTAAAGGCTCAAAGGACATCGCATTCAGGGGTGGCTTTTAGCTTAAAGCTTGGCGATGCTTGGTTTGTGGGACAAATTGCTTTTTTTAAATAATTTTATTGTTGTTATGAAATTTAGGTATTACAAGCTTTCTCTTTACATGTCTACAGAAACATTTAGATAATCAGTTTAACAATTTTTGAAATATGGCAGACTCTACGCTGTTCAATAGAACAATTACTTTCATTACCTTGTTGGAGAGAAGGCTAAAATGTTGGAGGAAAAGCTATATCAAGACTATACATGCTCTTCTACAGGCAATATTGCTAATCAATGTTATGTTATTCGTCAGATTCAAAATATTGTTCATCCTTTGTCCATCAACAGCATATCACTCCTTCCGAAACAAGTGATCTCAAGCTGCTCCAATTAAATCAATTCCTGTAATTTCGCGCTCAAACGATTTGAAGGTTCAAAATATAACCTTGCCACACTACACATACAAAAAAACAAACTAAACCCAACCCAACGAAAGCCCCTAAAGCACACTTCCGACAGCCAGATTTGATAAGTTTTTCTCTAATCTTTCCGCGAAACCAAACCCCCGTTCGCTTTCCCTCTTTATTCCCCCACTGTAAAGGGCCAAATGGTTTCCATCTCGCTCAGTTAACTTGAGCTAACTCGCCTAATGAATGGGAAAACCGTGCGTATGAAAACAAATCCCAACACCGCTGCACGCATTCGCCGCCATCCCTGCTTCGTGCCTCATTTTTTGTTTTCGGTCGGTCGAGGGCCAGTTCTCAAGCATCATATTTCCCTCCCCGGGGGGAAACGGGGCATGTTGCGCGTGGTTTGAAAAAGAGTTGCACGACCTCAGAAAACACGACGCGAAGATTATCCGAAAACAGAACAACAGAGAGAGAGAGAGAAAAAAAAATCAAAACAAGCGTCATCCCATCCCCGGGACGGGAGGCAGAAAGGATGGATGGAAACCAATGCTTTTTGTTGCTGTCGGTCTCTCGTTTTCTCTCACATTGGCCGAGGCGAGGGAGCAATACTTCAGCAGATCACTTCCAATTAGGGCGCAACCCGGCCCCGCACGGCTCTATAGGTTTGGGCCATAAAACATTCTCATCATAAAGTTTGAGTGGTGCTGCTTTGGGTAATTAGGGCATTAGCCACATCATAAACTTTGACAGCGTATCACAACCATGGTCACGGATGGTCCGTGTACATGTGCATGCGTGTGTGTGTGTGTGCACGCGAATATACACTGTGGTAAATTCTCTCCCACATCGCAACTACCGCAAGAATCAACAGCCAAGAATGTGTGTACAAAAAAAAACAACTCGCAACAGCATATGAAAAAGGAAACCGAAAAATGGGCAACATTTTGGGTCGGTGGATGGGTGAATGGGTGGTTGGTTGTATCATCGTTGTTAAATCTGAGAATGAGCTTTTCCCAGCCCGCTTCAAGTGGGAAGCGGCAGCTGGAACCTAATCGGGAAACGTATCATATGGCTTATGGTGTCGGTCGGTCGGTCAGTTGTTCGGGCAACCGCTCGACAGTGAGTGAAGCGAGTATATGAGACCCAGTTTATCGGCAGCTCGGCCAGGATGGTTGGGAAATAAAAACAGTGATCCCATGACCACCAATCATTGTAATATGATCACTTGGCGGAGCAGCAGGCAGTTTCAATGGGGCCGATACAATAAAAGTACACTGTTGGCGTTGGCGAAAAACGCAGAACGGAGCCGGGGTTCGAAGCTAATTATAAATATCTTTGTAGTGGCAGTAAACATTGGTCGTTGACCTTTAGTAGGTGTGAAGGGGTTCAATCATTTTGTACGATTTGGTAGATGAAGCGATTATAATCACGCAAAAGGAAGATCTTGTTTTTGTTTTAGTGTTTTTAATTAATAGTGTATTGATTGTGTATCATAGAAAATTAAATGGAAGTCGAAAAACCATTACCCAACTTATGCTTCGTTTCCTAGTACCTTATTTTAACTGCAAAAAACGCTTATTCCTTGTCTAAAAGGTATGTGATGAACTTGAAATCCATAACCGGTATTTTTAGATAACAACAAGCATTTTCGTACATCGCACCAAAACAGATATAAAATCGATCAAGCGATAAGATGGATTAACATGTTTTTAACCTTTAAAAACGAAAATATTATCACACAACAAACCAATGCTGCGTTCGTTTCGAGGCTTAAAACGATCCCGGATCGCTTAACGTTAAGTTTAATTTAATTGGTAAGATAAAGATAGCAAAACTGTGCCTCGCACTGCCGTGATTCGTTTCTGTTATTATCTAATACATTTGTGTGAGCTTCAATATATCTTATCTTACCTTTTAAGTGCGTACGATCACGGTCACATACGGTCATATGACAGAATAAGTCCCCGCAAGCCAGTCGATTGAGAGATGCGTTTTGTACGGATTACGTTTATTTTAGATATTAGTGACGCTTGGCCGTAGTTGATCGAATGATCATTTTTTATCGCCCATTTACTCATTACTCATTTGCTCACCTCAGTGTACGACGCGAAACATATCGCCCACAGAAAGGTGTTTTATTTTCTGCACCTGTGTTCGGGGCGTCAGAACCGTCACAAGAGGTGCACGACTTGCGACTTCTACCTTTAAACGATTCATTACGAATGGCGTTTGGCAATCCAACCTTTCGAGCGCATTTGCTTAAAATCTGTACCCACGACACAAGCCATACCGGCGGCCATACCGGGGTGCAGCAATCTCGGCGCCGACATTGAGCTGCAGTTTTACCAGCCAGCTTGCACGGATGATGAAATCCGACACGGTTAATTGTGAATGCATCACATTACGATGTCAGGACTCAGGCGGTAAGACGTTTGATGGACGTCGTGGAAGTAGTGCTGGGATGGGATTTTGTTCCCACTCCTGCTTCTTTCCATTTCACTATGCAGACCTCCTGTGTTCCCTGATTTAATCCGGATGTCGGGTGCAACCGACCGGAACGGATTTTGCATTCCGTTCCGTTCCGATTTTGCATTTTCTTGCAAGGGCGGGGAAATTATGCCGGAAAATAACAGAGACTGGTGACGGTTAGCTGACGGCAATGGAACGGGCAAGGTTAAATGAAATGATGTGTCTGTGTTGAAAACAAAAATCATTATAACGTTTCACAACATTTCAAACATCCTTTTCTAGCAAGCTAAACGGCTGTAACAACCATATCGGTCAACTTAAATTTGCATTTCTCATTGAACGTTTGTCCGAAATCGAACATTTGTATCCAAAACATTGAAATCAATTCCATTCCGTGGATCATATTTCATGTTTGATGATTTGTTTCTGTTCGGGGTAATAATTCCACGTCCCCACGGTTGACATTTCAATTTCCTGTCACAAAACTTGTTGGCTTTTCCTTTGGCAGAGCGTTGGCGCGCTGCTGTGCCACTAGGCAAGTCAAGTGTTACACGCCATTCCATTAATTTGGGCCTGCGTGTATGTATTTGTTTCTATGTGGATATCCCTCAACCATCAACCATAACCGTAAAAAAACAAAGAACACAAGCTCATCGAGACAAATGATCTATGCGTACCGTACCGTTACCTGTCACACCAAAATCGTATGCAAAACCTCGTCCTTGTCTTCGCTCGTCGTGTAAAGGGAGGGCGGTAGGGGGAGAGAATCCGTGCAATTGTTTTACGACCTCGGCCTTGTTTGCCATAAAGCCGAAATAGATGTCTTCATCAATGTCCATCGCCGTCAGTGCAAGCGTGTGCGGCCGGAAAGGTGAAGAAACAACCAGTGTAAGGAGAAGTCCCGGTGCTAGCGGGAAGTGGTGGTGGTGGTGGTGTGAAAAACCAAACAAATCAAACACCAGCATTCCAACGCCAAAGCTTTCCCACTGTAGTACACCGTTCGTTGTGTATATTCTTTTCCGTTTCATGCTCCGTTTTGCTCCTTTGACTTTGACGATTCATTTCACTGTCGACGTGTGTCAGTCGTCGGCAGTCAGTGTGTATGTGCGAATGGCGGGGTGAAAAGTGAAGACAAAACCTGGGGGACTGAGGTAAAAACAATGTTGTATCGATTTGTTACACAGAGCACACTGAACGGCTTCCTCTTGCTGTGTAGTGTTGGGTGATAAGGGTGGGATGAGATACGGGGGGCACCATAACTGTAACCAGATGGGAGCCTGAGAAGAGCCTGTCAAACGGGTCTTTCGTTCGTGGACCAGCCGATGCACAAGTTCGACTAATAGTTTTCTGCTTGCGGCAATCGTACGTGCGCTCTCGGAGCAGCACACCTGTGCTACGTTTTTCGTTTTGGATGGTGTTGATGTGAACACAATATATATGTGTGTAATATTGAAAATATCGATTAATTGTCATTGCAATGCAGCAGCACGACGACTGCTGGCTGCAGCGTTTGGGGGGATTGCAACGATACGACGAACAGAGAGCATGTTTGTTTGTTGAATTTCACATTGTTTGACGTGAGAGTGATTGTGTTGTGGATGTGTTGAATGTGTATTTCGGTGAGGAGCAGGAAAATTTGATTGTTTTTTCAACAGCACCCAAAACAACACCAGTTCACCAATAGCAATATGTTTAACACAAAAATTTGAAAGTGTTTTTAATGGAGCTACTAACATTCACTCCGAACAACATGACAAATCTTTAATGCAAAAACAGGCTGGCTCCTTGTTTCTCCCGTTCCTACCCCGTTCCAACAAAAGGGCAGTGGGGAGAAGGGGGCTAAATGCTTTCAAAAATTGTTCGCAAAGTGTCAACTGATCCGCTAATGGATCGGGGCCGCGATGTAATTTTTCATTCTGTTTGATTTCGACCCACGACCAACACGACGCGCGCCGTCCATTTTCCCACTTGCTGTCCAGCAGTGTGGGGTGGGGGGGAGGTTCGCCGGGCGTGACTGTGAACGATGATCCGACTTGACCGATGACCACCAACACCACCGCGCCACATCGTGCAGGAGGCTGCATCATCCGATTTGTACACCAACACCTCCGGCGGAACCTCGGAGCGGCTCGGAGAATTCAGAAAAGTAGCACCAAATGAATCATTTTCCTTTCGTGACAGGGTGCACTTTTAAAGCAATTTATCACCCACGTGAAAATGCAATCGTCTCTCTCTCCTCTCCCTCCTCAGCTTGCCCAAACATTGCGTTACTGTGAGCGCGAGCGCGCGCCCAAGCGATGATCGAGCAGAAGAAGGTAAAGCAAAAACACCTTTCACATCAGCGCGCACACAGCTGGTGAGCGCTGTGACGGTGCAAGCTGCATCCGACCCGGAAAAAGTGTATCCGAGCTGGCGTTCTTTGGCCACAGCTGCATTCGTAAACATTCTCACGGCCCTTCCGCTCCGCACCCTTGCTCTCGTTTCGCTTGCACCCGAACGCTGACAAATGATCCAATTTTCGAGCAAACGAACTGCTGCTGCTGCTACTGCCCGGACCAGCCGCAACGACGACCGTTGTGCACGAAATAAAATAGCATTGGAAGCGGAGTGGCCAGGAAACGGGAAATGCATCAGTCAAACAAACGGACGTGCTTTCAACTTTTCATCTCACCCTCTGACCCCCGTTCCCCCTCCCCGCCCTGACACCTCCGCGAAGAAGCGAACCAACCAAGCCTGTCGGGCTGAGGCGGCGGAGGTTGTTTAATGCAAGCCACCGTTTCCATCTTCTTGCAAATGGTTTCCACTTTTTTGAGGTTGTGTTTTCCGTTGAACAGCCCGCAACCGGGCTGCACCTCGATGGGTTGCGGAATAGGAGGTGGGTGTTTCGATCTGCACGGACGGTGGGGTTGGGTTCATTAAAATTGATTTGAAAAATATAATTGTATTTCTTCGCCTATGCGCCTGGCTTGGCCGGGCGGGTCTGGTACGCCCCCCCCCCCCCCCGGAAAGCCAATCAGTAAACAATCAACCGCAACGCCGAACACCGAGCGCCTAGTTCGATCAAGCGCCGAATCGTGCACATACACGCACGCCCACCACAATCCATTATGCTTGCCTGTGCGACGAAGCCAGCATAATAATGTTGCCAAATCAATTTAGCCTACTTAGCACCAAGGCTTACCGCGGGAATGGGTTTTATGGTACGGAAGGGTGGCGGCGTGCACACGTGTGTGTGTGTGTGTGTGTGTGGGTCCTTTTTATCTAGGAGTACATGTATATTAACCTTTTTCTTGTTATATTTTCGAAAACCGCTCGTGTCCTGGAACGATCGCGTGTATCAGTGTAGAAAAAAACACCCCAAGGAACATTCATATAATGAATGAACACTGTCACAACGGAACCAACAATTGCAACAACAAAAAAGCACGTGGGAGAAAACACAGCACCCCATTGAAGCGGGAAATTATTTCAATGCTTTGTTACGTGAACACGTTTCCAGCTGTGGGTGGGATTGAATTTTTGTTCTTGTTGTTTGTTGCCTGTGCCTGTTAGATTGTGTAATGGGGATTTGGAAAAGTACAAAGTATTAGGACACAGTGGATGGTTGAGCTCACATTAAAAACGAAACTTGTTTTACCATTTGACCACGAAATTTCATCATTTTATGCTCCTCTGAATTCCTTTCTCTTGTCGATGGAAACTTTCTTTTTGCTCGAATTTTTTTATGCTTTCTCCTAATGTTAGAAGCGGGTTTTGGACAAGTAATTTTCTTTTATCACTTGCCGAATTTCGTTTTGTTTTGTATTGTATTGTTTATTGCGGAAGTAATTGGCCGAGTGTTGATTGATGCCTGATGATTGAATTGATGCCTTATTACTTAATACTACTCTATAACTTAAATCTAACAATACATAGGTTATAGGTAACCGAACAAATACATAACATAATGAACAGTATAGTATATAGTAACAGCTAGGTTAAAAATGAGTCTCGCGATGCCAGTCAAAATTATCGTAATTAGCGTTAAATTTCAGAGCCATCGCAGTTATGGGATCATTTTCACTATAAGCACGTCTAGTCAGTTGAGTTTTAAGAAGTCGATAGTTACGAAATTTTCTAGAGGGTACATTTATGTTAAATCTAGCTAGTAGTTCGGGTGCGTTAGTCTCACCTATAATTAGCTTAGACATAATTTTCTGCTGAGCTACTTCTCATCTCTTTTCAAGCGTCTCTAACCCAAATAGTAAACACCTAGTTTCATAAGATGGACGAGGATCTACATTGCGACACGGGTTAAAACGCAGGACAAAACGTGTAAACTTTCGCTGTACTGACTCAAATTTTTTGGACCATAAGCTGGATGAAGGAGACCATACTACCGAACTAGACTCAAGCAGTGGACGAACAAGAGACTTGATAAACATTAAGAGGCAGTGTAGATTGGAATATTTTGTCGATTGTCTGCGAATGAAACCTACCATTTTGTTGGCCGTGTCTAAAATATCGGAGTAGTGCTGATGAAAATTAAATTTACAGTCTAGGGTAACGCCAAAGTCCCTAAAAGTGTGGCAACGTTGCAGTATGTTTCCAGATATATTATAGTTATGGGTTATGGGACCGACAGTTCGGTGGAACGACATACACATACACTTATCGACAGAAATTAGTAGGTCATTTTTATCGCAGCAGTTGGAAACATGCAAAAGCATTTCTTTTAATTATTATTTTATTCATTTTTAAGTTGAAGGTAAACTCATCATCGAAATTATGTGTACAGTATCATTTAAAGTAGTGTTTCACTAGAACAAAACATGCAATAAAATCTACGTAATTGACTTTTTGGGTAGTCAACTTCACGAACAGGGGCGGTCCCATGGTACAGTCGTTAACTCGAACAACTCAATAACATGCCCGTAATGTGTTTAAGGCTAGAATGGAACGTCCCCCCGTAGTAAGGACTGTTTATCCGGCTCCGTGATACTGAATAAAGTATCGAGAGCCTGCGTATAGGCCAGCATATCCGCGTAGGACGTTTATGCCAATTAGAAAACAATATTATCTTCCAATCACAAACAATATTAATTTACATTCCTTTTAATTCTTTCCTCTCTCTCTCTCTCTCTCTCCTAGGTACGTCAATGTGTTAAATACAATGAATCTTCAACCGTGAGTACACTCTATTGATATTAACTTTTCAACAAGAAACCCTCTTGATGTCGTGTAAAAGCTGTCCTCTATGATGGTTCTTTCTTCCTCGAACTTCAATTGTGACAGATGTTTAATATTTGTTGTACATTCCCATCAACAAGTATGGGAATTTCATTCACACCGAAAAACATGTGCCACGCGTACCTGTAAAGCCTGAATGTAAATCATAAGCACAACATAATAGACAACACACCGACACACACACATGCGCGCACTGGACGATCATACCCGCTTCTTCGTTATCCACCATTTTTTTCCCATTTTGCTTTCTCCACACACATTCAGCCCACGTCCATTTGATGTTCTCGGTTGAGAGTGTCAACCAGAAACAGAGCAAACAAAAAAAAAGAAAGAAGAACACTGCCAACCATCCAGTCCACGCTCGGTACCGACCAACCGTCAATATTCATTTTCAAACCATCCCGCACCAGATGTTTGTCAATGAAAAATGTACCTAAAAATAGGCCATAGCAGCCCCTCCGGCCAGCGCGAGCTCCGAATGGTGGTGGGCATCACTTTGTTTTGGGCCCTCGTCAAATTGCGACACCAGTGGCCCTCGTCCTTGAATGCTGGAGACTGGGACACTCAGCAGCACTGCGGCCGAAGTGATTCGGGCAGGTCGCTCTTGCTTTGATACCGGTCGGCTGATGCTGTAGGCCGCAGCAGCAGCGGCTGGCTAGGCTAGGCTGGCTGACATTTATCCATCACATTAACGTTTGACCTTTCGGGGTCGAGGGATTGTGAGATTAGGACAAAAATTGAACATCAAACGGCACGATTGGAGGTGATTAAATAGTCCGCTTTCGTCGCGCCGAGACTGGTGTGGTTAGTGGCGAAGATCCGAAGGAATGTTTTCCTTGGTTTTATTTAGAAATGTAAGAAGGTTTTCGGGCTGATGACGAAACATTTCGGATGAATTATTTATTACCACCATCGCTGTGAATCTATTGATGTTGCTTGTACAGTTTCATGTACCATAGATTGATAATCCAAATCCGCCGTGACAGCACAAGAGCATGAAACCTGCATGCAAAAAAATATTTAGATTTTTTTTGTACCGGAAGTGATATTTTGCAACGGTTCGTGACAAACAGGAGCTGCTTCCAGGAAGCCAACGTTTTGCCAACCATTCACTCCGTACATCCGTACATCGCAATGGAATCAGCGCTTCGTTCGCTTAAAGAAACGCAAAAGAAAGAGCACAGGAGAAAGCGTAAAAAACATCCCTTAAATAATGTTAATGGAGAACGCGCCGGCCCTGAACAACGCGCTGTGACAAGTGGAGAATTTGCGGCATTATCCCCACTGTTCTTTCGCGCTTTCTCTCTCCGCTTACCGGTTATCACTCCACGGGGCCGTCCGTTTGTCACTTCCGTTGGGCGGAACACACAACACACACAATCCAGCCCCCAGCCTGGTTCCTGCAGGACAGCGGCGTCCACCGCACGACCAAATGCAAAACGCTCGGTTTCGGAGCGCCATTTTCCTTCGCCATTCAAATTTCATTAAACTAACGCGAAAGCGTCGCCTCTACGTCACTCGATCGATCAAATGTCAGTTCCGGTTTGCTGTTCGGCTCGGCGCTCGGCTCTCCTTCCATTTCTGTATGTCCACGATGGCTGCCAGAGATCTGTGCCCGAAGAGCTCGAAATTAGATTAATGAACCGTCGAACCTTTTGGCGAACGGAAGAGGACACGGAATCAACCGAAACAAGATTAGCGCAACGAATCCAACCCAGATGAATCGATCGAGTTTTTTTTTGTTTCTTCACGGTTTGGTAGCTCCAGGAATTAAATTGGCGATCAGGATCTCTCGGAAGGACAAACAAAGTGTGGCGTTGTTGACTATTTCTGCTGTAAATACTATTTATGTTATTTACACTGAATTCAAGTATTGAAATGTCTTTTTTATCATTGTTTTCAATCATCAGTCTGGCCATCGGTATGCCACAATAGTACTGATTTGCCTTCAAGATACGTTTTTACACTTCCCCTGCCAGCAGTGGATGCAAACATTGCACAGAGAGGGAAACCTGGTTGCTTGAAGCAATTGCAGTTCTGTAACAGCACCATTCAGTTAGCACTCCATTTAACCCAGTTCAGAAAAGTAACTAATGAATATGGAAAACTAACCCCCTTCCGTTCTGTTTCAAAAAACTCCGAACCACAGCCATACCTCCCTACAGTGGCTCCAGCGGTAAGAGGCGTGTTGTATGCTCCAGCCAGTTGCGTTTACGGTATACTTTTATTTTAATTTAAAACGACCGCGCTAAAAGTACCCCGGTTAGCAATTTAATTCCCGACACTTGGACGCTTCGATGACGCGCGACCATTCGCCCTGTGTGTGTGTGTGTGTGTTTTTGTGTGTGTGTGTGTGCGTGCGTGCCTGCATGCGAAGAGTTTAATTAGTTTTGGACACAATAATAATCGGCTCTCGGCAGACCTACCGGAACACACTTGCAGAAACACGCCACCGCACGCCGGGGCCGCGTGCTAAATTTAGCCGGCTCCCGTATCCACGAATACCACAAATCCCGTTAACACACGTTTTGCCACACTTTCCGCGCAGTGCACCCCGTCTCCATCTCCCCGTTACTCGCGGCTAAACCTTCGATTAGAGTGTGGGTGAAATCAAACCACATGAAGTCCGCGAGCGTTTGTGCGGGTGGTGGGTCCGCGCGCTACATGCACTCTGAGTGGTCGTCACCTTTTGAATACCTCACTGATGGGATTTTTATGACCCACAAGCACGGGCAGACGGGGGAAGGCGTGTGGCAAAGGGGGGGGGGGGGGAAAAGAGTAATTAAATCGTATATGATTTATAGCAGCATGGCAAAAGTAATGTAACAGCTCTCTAAATGCAGCACTCCGGCAGGCCCAGTGCAACCTCAACAATAAATGTAGCACACGGCATGGGGTAAAACGGTGAGCAACGGAAAAGGGCTACCAACAACCCCATCGTAACCCCCTTTTTGTGTGCACTAAATGCACACTGAGGCTGCGGTTGGCTCTAATGCCCGTGGTTGAGAGACGGTGCATGTGCGTGTGTGTGCGGTTCGTGCATGGTGGGTGCCACGCGGGGCATAATTTAAACACGAGTATATTTTTGTACTTGACGGAAGGAGCGTGTAACGGAGGGGGTCGTGTAGAAGATACGAAAAAAACATCCCATTCCCACCAGCTAAACCAGATTCTGATGCACATCCGGACGTTTTTATTGTCCCAGAATTGCGAAAGAGTGTGTTTTTTTTGTATCATTCCCATCTCCGTACACACATCACGTACCCGTTCTGTATATAATTAATTATGCGGATTACACAACGACCAGCACTGGTACAGAAATGGGATTGCGTTGCACCCAAGATGAGCAACCCTCTTCAGGTACTGCGTGAGATTCTAAATCTCTTACCGACGAATTGTGAGGGTTCAGCATGCCATACCTCCCCCATACCGGATAGCATAAAAAAGCCAACTCGAAAGCTTTCGGTACTCCATTTTTTATCTGTACACACTCACAATTATAATCTAGTGTAATTCATCCTGGTGCTCGTACACGCGCGTGTTGCTTTTCGCAACACAAAACATGCTTCGTTTTTGTTTTGGCGTGTGTCTTTTCACTCGAACAAAATCCCCATCCCATCGCGCTATACCTGCCTCAACTTTGTACGGATTGTGCTTATTTTACTTATGAACTTTGGTCCCATTACGAGCTAAGAGAAAGCATACTGTCAGCGTGTAAGTGCCCGGCGCGTGATGCAGTGAATCGCTAATACCGGAAACGGTTGGTTGTGCGAGTCGTTAGATTTATAGCCTGTCTAACACTGGAGCTGCAAGAGGAGCTGTGGTAGTCTGTGAAACTTAATCTTTCCACGCTAGCTTTCGAAATCGGACGGTTGCAACATTGTCGCGTTGGAGATGCACGTATTTGACGTCGCATACTTTGCGCGAAACGTGCAGTTTGTAACCGTGGGGATAATGGTTTTTAGACTTAGCTGGACTGAATTGATTTATATTAAGAATTTAGTTATATTAGAAAAATTAGAAAATCATCTAAATTAGAAGACATCTCCTTATATTATTTTTATCCTTATATATTATTGTAATATTTACAAAGCACCAGGCGTCTCCTTTAACTAAAACGTGAATCATCAGGCATCTCCACCAAAATATTTGAAGGTTTTAAAAGCAAAAATAGAAAACATTTTCCATTTATCTTTTTAATACAATGCAGTCTTTTTAATAATAAAATCAAAGCTACAAATAAAAAAAGGCTTATTAACGGTTTTAACAATCGTTTTGTGATACTTATCCAGGAGTGCTGGCACATAATATGACGTCATTAAGTTCATATCACATACGTTTCGTGCAACGTTACTGCAGTCGAACGGTATGTGCATCACCACACTTTCCATTTAGGTGGTAACCGTGTTAACGTACACTCTCTGTTCTTATAGACGGTTATTGATTTCATGTACGTTCGCGTTACTTTAACTTCCTTTTCCCCCACTACAGTACTTTCCAATGTATCCACCAAAGTCTGCACACGTTCATCAAGCGCTCTGCTACACCACCTCGAAAGCGGCTGTGCAATTACCGAACAATTTTAAGCCACTACACACCGATATGCCAAAGCGTAAGCGCAAAAGGCGAACACATAATAACATTATGGAAGAAAGCAGAGCAAAAGTGAAGAAATAAAAAAAAACAACACTCAACCAAACAAAATTGCATCCGTGCAAAACGGAAACAATGGGAAAGGCAGGAGCAAGAAAACAAAACCACCTCCTCCCTCCGACGGCGACGGTAGCAGCAGCAGGTTCGGGGGAGGGGGGAGGTGGGGAAATGGCGAAATGGCGTCAGTCAGTGTTCGTTGGTGATTTACGTTTACGGTGGCATAACGGATCACTTCGCTATTTGTTAAAGTGTTTCTCACCCTCACCGAGGGTTGTTCTCCCTCACCGTACCCCGCATTGCCGCGCTGCTTTGTTTAGCTCCCGTTGATCGTTTTCTTTTTTCCTTCCCTTCCCCTTCCCCTTTTGGCCCATCATTTTCATCAACTCACTGCTGATGTCTTCAGCAGACGGCAAATGCCATTGCTGGTTGGATGATTGCAAGACAAATAGAGCGTCTTTGCCTGTCCGTGCCTGGGCGTGTGACGCCAGATCCCAACACTGCTATACAGGGTGGTTCTGGTCGGGTCGCTAGGTTGTGGAGAGGGAGGGCGAGCCATGAAAAGTGTACGTAAACCACAGCCGGGGCCAGTCTGCTCCGTACAGCCCCCCAAAGGCCCGGCGTGTGTTTATCGAGGGGATTAAGAGCAAATTCATCAATATCGACTTCCGGCACGAAGCTGTGATTTGTCTTGCAAACCGCACGAAAGTAGATGGAGGCGTACACAGAGCCAACGACACCAATTGTTGCTGATCTTCTTAGAGGTAGGCAAGGTGAGGGGAGAGGGATGACAAACGAGAATAAAATATTGCAAACCACTTTCCGGCAGCTGGTTATCGTATTGCTACTTATTGATGTTGATGAATGGAATTGATTTGTCGAAATTAAAAACAGATCATTCAGCACTTGAACTTGATGCCGGATTATTACGGATTGTGTGGATGTTTAAATAATTGTTCCTAGTGACGCTCGAACACCAAGAAACATGCACATAAACATATTGAGATTTTGAATAATAATTAAAGAAGATAAATTAGTTTGCATATAAATCTCTTCTAACAAGCGTTCGTGCAATGCATCACCCTGTGTTGCCGCTGACAGTAAGTTCTTCGCATTCTCCACATTTCCACACGTCACCGGCAAGCGGATGGAAAACAAAAGCACAAGACAAATCCACACACACAAACACACACAGTCACAGGCAGAAATCGTCACTCGTCGGCGTCATGTGCCGTGACATCCCCGCCCCCCTTGAGTGAAAACGCAAATATCGCTGCACCCACACTCAGCCACGCACACACAACTCACAGCCACAGAAACACACACACACACATTACACACAACTATTACAGCATCGGCTCCGGCAGGCCTTGTCTTCGGCTTTTGCCTCGCTCGGTCTTCGCTGTTTGCCATTGCCGGCAGTGTGACGATGGTCAGTGACACGGCCCCGGTGTGAACGTGTGGCGGTATGTTGAAACGCACTTCTGACGAGTCTGATTTCGGGCAGTAAGTGTGTGGGTGCGTGTGTGTGTATGTGTGTGTGCGTACAGTGCGCCTGAACAAATACTTCTCGCTTCTTCCGCCCACAGCTCCCTTCACAGCTGTTTATGCGAAAAAAAGGGCGAAGAAGAGACGCCAACAAAAAAGTGTACGTACTTCAGTCACGTTTCGTACTGGACGCGTTGGACGGTTCGAGTACAATAGTGAACAGCGAAGCAGAATGGGAGGTAAGAACGGAAAGAGACCGCGTAAGGAGGGATTGCCGTTGGAATTGCTTTTGAGTCTTGCCGGCGTTTTGTCTTGCGCTTCTTTCGATTCGCTTCGATCGCTCCCATGATGACGTCAATGCCGCTTAGGTGCCCTGAGGTGGCGCGGTATGCAATCATGCCAGAACGGTTCTGCTTCCGTACCGCCCGCCCGGTGGTTGTGTGTGCGTGTCTGTGACTGTGTTACTTCCCTGCTTCCGATGAAACAATATTTGCTAAATAGCCAATTGGGCTTTGTAGCGTTTGCTATTATGTCATGTCTCGGCTAGGTCTCGTGTCAACCATCAGGCCCGTGTGGTCAGACCGTGCCGGTAGCGGTGACTTTTTACCTTTCTGCCGGTACGCGAACACCTGCGAACACACCGCGGTACGATGGGCCAAGATTGAAGCTGTTTGGATGATGAAAAACAGTACGAACGTTTGCCACAAAATTGCTATCGTGGGAGAGGGCGGCAAAGCCATCGCAAGCAGAACAAGAGAGTACTTGGAAGATGATAACGGCCTTTGCAGAAGCAAATTTGTTTTGGGACAAGGTTCCATAGTTCATGGCCTATTTGGATGTTGTTTGGGACCTTCTTGAAATTGAAGAAAATAAGTTTGTGTTTTCCGGATTACAAGTTGGTCACCTTGGTTGAGATGGAGGGATCTGTGAAGGTGAAATGTTCATATACAGATAACTATCCTTATTCTAATTCAAAACTAGCACTCCTTAACCTTTTTCAACTGTGAATAGTTTGCTGAACAATACCTTACGCATTAAAAACTCTACTGCAATTCACTGTAAACGGCTAACCTCAAGTAACGCCGCTGTGAGACATAAAGAACCTCAAAGTGCTTGAGATGATTGTTTCCCCTTTATGCTTACAATGACCCGGTGCATTGGTTCGTGGTCGGTCCCGAGCACAAGTGGTAAATTACACATGACCTTTGAGTTTGCAGAAAAATCTCGTTTATTGTTTCGCATTTGACCTTACGTCCGCTTGCGCCCCTAAAGTCGTTGTACTGGCCGTCGGTTTAACTCGGTGTGATCAAGAAGCGACGAGAAAGCCCCTAGTTTACTTTCACCCCCAAATGCATTCCCCAAGTATATCACTCAAGAGCGGGTACCATCACAAAAACGTCTTAATATTCGTCCTTGCCGTCCTTCTTTATTTTTCATTGATGAGCTGCCTGCTTCGTCGCACAGAAGACAGTTAGTCCGGCTTCTATCGGGGCGGGCATTCCATTCTTTTTAATAAACCTTTTATAATCGTCGCCTTGGCTGAGTTCGTCGGCCCGGCTGCGTCCGTCCGGACTGTCGGGCTGGGTGTGAAAATGTTGTACAAACTCGAACGTCCATTCGTTGTCGGGTGAGTAATGGTGAGTAAGTCCAGCATGGTGAGACGAGAGGTGGGAAAGTTTCCATTCACAGCAAAACACGCTCTTGGTGAAAGGGAATTTGTTTTTAATTGTAGGGGATGAGTACAATATGGGCCCACAAGATGAGTCATTGGGAATATTGCATCTGGTTTTTTCACATTTATTCATCACTTGCATGGTCCACGCGCATGACATTGTTATACACACTGCTAGTGAGATATTTGCAGTACTTTACGTACATTGGGGTTTTTTACGACCCCCAAGCTCTTGCAGTTTCTGGACGCTTTAGATATTTTATTTTATTTTATATTTTTTTATTTATCTTAAAGATCTTATAGAACATAATTTGTACCACCGTCTAGGTCCTTTCAAATAAGATGCTCCACCTTTACAATTTCCACTCAATCGATTCCTTTTTCTTCGCCTAAAATAAACGGGATTGCTTCTCCCGGGGCAACGGAAGCCCTCGAGACGGCGTACCCTTTAGCCAACCCTTTATTAGCTTCGTTCAATCATACGCCACGTGCAGATAGAGCTGTTGATCCGAACAGGTTCATTTCTTGCTTTAATCTTCACATTATTTGCATCGAAAATAGATTCACGCAATATAGACATTTTTCCGTGTTTGATTGACACCCGTGAAACAAAAAAAGAGTAACACCAGAACAGCAACACGATTAGATAAAGAAGACACTTTCGACACGCCGAACGAGTAAAAATACGCTTCAAAATCGCAACCAGCAGAGGGAAGATTTTTTTTCCTTTATCTATCATCATCCATGACACTCCACAGAGCAGCATCACTTTCATCAATCTCTATCAAAAGCAAACGCGGGGCAAAACGAGTCGCGAAAGGCGGGGCAAACGGCGAAACATCACACTTTTTTGTGTGTGGCTTTTTTGCAGCTCAACATTATTCGTTTTCACGCTATGTATGCACGTCGATCGTCGCGGAGCAGCGCGGGGCTGGTTCCAATTCACAAGCTACACTTTTTCGATTAATATGAAATCAATGACGTCTGCTGATGCTGTCATGATTGACACCTGGTGCTTGACTTACCATCGATAATGTGGCTGCACAAATGTTTGCACATCGTGCCTGCCGTGCACCACCCGTCCCGAGGAAAGCATGGGAAGGGGAAACCGTTTTCCAGCAGATTTCACCACACCGTACGGATGCTGCCAAGCTCTCGGAGCTGACGATTACGATGTCGTTTCTACAAATGGTCCAAGATCTTTTATCCTCCTGTCCGCTCCCACTCTTGCACTGGCCGTCTTAGCCTGTGGAACAGTCTGTGAATCATCGAGATCATCCCATCCCATCGTTGTCTTACAAGCAAGCTATATCTGCTGCAGGGCGGACGGATCGCATGTGTGGGCTAAGTGTTGAATGGCAAGTTATGTTTCTTGCTATGAATTTTAAAAGCGTCATCACCCGCTTTCTATTCGAGCTGACTCAAGGTGAACAGAACGGACCATCCGGGTAACCCGGGGGGGGGGGGTCGTCATACCGGGCGTGAGTTTGTTTTTACGTCGTCCCGCTTCCCTTGCCTGCCCTGAACGATGAATTATTGGTACTAACGAGAACCGGGCCACAAGACCATTCCGGGAAGATATCCTTTACCGACCTTTCAGGTCAAGCTTCTGCCACCCGTACAGGGCGGAACCGTACGCCGGCAGCTAATGCTATGCAAGGTGAGCAATGCAATGCTGTGCACCCTTCTTCGAGCGGGCTACGTAACCTCTGTGTCCTGTGGCCGTGTTCCCCGTACACTTGTAAGTAAAAGTGGCAGGGAGCAGCGCTGAAGAAAAGCACACACACTCAGCAAAGCGTGCACCACGTGAAGGAGGGCAGAAATATCAATTACTTTGTGTACTTCCGGTCTCTGCTGTCGGCGGAGAGCAAAATAGCTCTCTTCCGCCGTCACTCCCACATCGTTCGCATGACAAACTACCCAGTGATGGATTGTATGTTTGCTTGTGTGTGTGTGTGTGTGAACCCGTCCCGGATCTAAAAGAGATTCCTTTTGCACCCGGGCTTCGGCTCTTGGGCAATGGGTAAGCTTTCGTCGGTAAAAGTGATTGTAAACTGTGCCTGCCCCAAGCCCAAAAGGCGTCGCACCGTTGCGTTGCCTTTAAAGGTGTATCGAGCTATCGAGATGGCATGTTTCGTTCAAACCGTCGTCCGTCGTTGGACGGCGAGATGAAAAGCGGACTCGATTATGATTATCGATCTTAATCCGGTCCGGGCTGTTGTGCCCGTCCCGTCCATGGCAGTCCATGGCACACGAGCCTGGGCTAGGCTGGGATGGGGTTTTGTACCCTTCGAGCTGATGAATGAATGAAGACAAGAAGACATTCTTTTGTGCCCTAGGTGGGGCTACGAGATTCTTTACGATAAAAAGGAGCTTACGGCATGCTGGCATCTTTTTGCGCAATTCACGGAACAGGTTAGGCAGAGCAGGAAGGCAGGGTGGAGGATTCTACTAAAGTGAGACAAGAATCGATGTTGGTAAATGAAAGGTTTCTTGCGAATGCTAGAAATTTTTCTTTAATAGAGGCAAGCATTTGGAAAATTTGAAAGACATTCTTAGAATGTTACAAATAAAGCAATTTGTGTTGCATAAAAGTAGATGATTTTTTTTAGAAAAAAAAACTTAACATATTTAAACATTATTTAAGCAGGGATTGCGTAAAGTAATATAATTGTAAAATCAACAGAAAGTGTGTTTTAATTATTAAAAAAAATCTACTATGATATCCCTCTATCAACTTTACAGAAGCAATATTTTAAAGTGCTTTTTTACTAACAAAAACAGCACTTACGCGTACGATATGAACCTCACATTTAGAAAGAACTTTAATTATTTTCCAAATTTTCAATTTTATTCCCATAGAACTTGCAACCTAATGAAGATCAAAGCAGAAGCAAATTAAAAGTTTCTTGCAAACCAAAAAAACCTACACCTTCTAATGCTGCTGCAAAGGTTGGGCTGCTATTACTTTAAGTTTTGCGCACCAACCCCAAAACCCATAAACTACCACTTGCAGCGTACCAGAAGCGGTTTTGCTGTAGAAATTTTACCATCAACCGATGTAACCCTTTGAGCGGAAAGTTAATTCGCTTTTCATTTCGCTTTCAAACATATTTCGCCTCCGTACCGCATACCGTCCCTTCTCATTCCTCCACCTCTCATCACCATCCCCACGCCCATCCGTATTGTGCTTTTAATTGCTACCACCGGCAGAGATTTCGGGTGCATTGCAAATGAGCTTTGCGTTCCGCAGTTTCGGTTTCCCATCCAATCAGACTTTTCAAGCAGCTGCGAGGAGCTCAAAGCTGCGATGTTCTCATTGCGGTTGCTTTGGCAACGGTTCCCTCATTGCCCGAACTGCACCAGCCGCTACCACAAACTGTCACTTGTGTTTGTGTGTGTGTGTGTGTGTTCAGCGTGTTTGTTTTTCCATCTGCTCGAATCACTTCCCTATTTTAGAAAACTCTTTTCGTCAAGGTAATTTGCCAAATTTCCAAGAACTATGCTTCACGTCGGTTGTTCGTCCGTTTGTTTGCGTCTGGCGAAGGATGCAACTCAGCACCGGCTCAGTTCGCTGGCAGTGCTGTTGCAGGACAAGGGCGGGCAGCATATTTGATGGTGTAACTCTGCTACTTTCCGGGGAGGTGGTGCTATTTGTTGGTTGGCTTTTTTTTGTATAGTACCATTTTACCCAGCATGCTTGCGTCAAACGGTGCACATTGGCACGGTTTGCGGTTGGGAAGTAGTTTTAATTAGCGAAATTAAAATCACACAAATGTGGTACATTGCTCATGGCCAGTTTGTTTAATGTTGTTTTTCAACCAAAACCAGGCTAGAGTGATGCACGTTGCTTCACACTCATTAGTAAAATTAAACTTTTTTGTGTGTGCTGTTCCAGTTGGAGTTGCTGTTTGAAAGCAAATCAAATTGGAAAAATAGTGGAAAAAGACGAACGTTCGTCGTTAAAATTATTCACATTTATCGTATATATTTATAATAATTTCAAAACATGGCTAAATCTTCAACAAACTGAGCAGACTTTTCCCTTCATAGGGAAACATTTTCAATTTTTTATTTCCACCATATAGTTTATCAAGCATCTCGTCCTGGTTAAAATCCCCACTGGTTGACAGGTCCTGTTTCATCAGCGATAAAATTAATGTCGCGCAAGTCGTGTGAAAATGCACCGCTGCTGCAGTGTAAAATGCAATCAGCAGGATTATATTAGATTGCACTCACGACATAGCAGGATGGGTTTAAGCCATCCTCTTCATTGCCTTTTGAGTAGACGTTTAATTCAAGTGAGCAATGGGACGGAGAGAAGCGTAGAGTGAGAGAATGTGATAGAGTGAAAAAACTCATTTTGCGATATATTTTTTTACTTTACTTTAAAAAGGCAACTGCGGTGCAGGATTTCCTTACGCATGCAACGCTACAGCGCGCGGTAGGCGAGAGTTGAAAATAGACGAACGTTCTTCTTTCCTTCCGTACGCTCTGCGCAACGGGAAATCGCATCCTCATTTACAAAACATCCATGGAATGTGCACGTATTTGTGGGTGTGTGTGTGTGTGTGTGTGTATTTGTTTGTTTGTGTACGCACACACACACACACACCAAACAGTAGGAATAAAATCAAGGAATGCAATACCAGCAGCATCCCAGAAATGCAGCGATGCAGAAAAAATGATTGGAATGCTGTTTCTCGAACGCTGCAGATGAGGGGAAGAGGCAAACAAAAAAAAGAACAAGAAGCCATAGCATGGGATGGCAGCTGAAAAATAACGTCCTTTTTTGCCGTTTTTTTCATCCATTTGCTTCTTCACAACTTCCACGAAGTACAAATCGCACAACCGAACGTGACCTGTAAGAGGTAAAGCAGGCAATGGTTTAGATCTAGCAGGCAAACAGGGCACGCCGGTGGAGAGAGAGGAACACACACACAAAAACGCTTGTAATGTTTCCAAGAGGTGAGTTCATATTCAAATCACTGAGTGAAAGAGCGCAGCAAAGTTCACGTAACGAGATTATCCTGCCCGTGACCGGAAAACGATGTCCGAGCAGTAAGCGCCACCCAGGCAGTGTGGCACCAAGTGTGGCTGTCCCTGTTTCGCTTGCGGGACGCTCGTATCACATGAGCAGCTCGGGCTATTAGGGCGGCCTCCATCGATGGAGACGCTTGGTACCTCACACGGTAAATGGAGACGCTTGGTCGCTGTCGCTGCCGGGCGCGATGCTCGTACGACCAGCACCGCTACCACCACCAGCAGGTTTGGACTTTGGCGTTTGGAATTTGCCCGCGGCTCACGAGTGTGAAAAATGGCTGATGTCGACAGTGATAGATAGGAGAATTTATGATAATTTAATCAATCATTGACTTTTGCGGATGCGAGTTGTTCGCATCACAGGCTAGAGTGTGTTTGTGTGTGTGTGTGTGTGAGAGAGAGAGCAAGTTTTTGAGTGTTTAGAAGGGTGGCAGTGTGTTCCTTTCCGAAGCTCAGTTGCTTTCCATCCATAGCGAAAAAGGTGAGCCAAATAAATTTGTTCAAACTCATGAAACACAATTATTATTGAACAGCGTGAGAATGATTTTAAAAAAAGTGTGGAATGATGTGTTGAGTTCGTTTTATCTAGTTGTTGGAATTGTGTTTCAATCTCAAAATTCCTCATCATAATAATTTCACCACTTTTGGTAGAACAATACCATCAGTGTAGCAAACAAATGCTACATCGAAACATTTAACCATTTCACCAATTCCACGAAATTTGTTCAATATTTGTGCCCTTTGTTTTCAATCGATTACGGTTCGATTGATTTCACTGCAATCACTTTATTGTGTTCGGAGCACAAAATGGACTGTAACAAACACGCGTAAACCGGTCCAATGAAATGTATTGTCATCGTTCATGTTTGGTGCTCATTAAGATTAAACGATTCATTGAAAACGAATCCCATTCCATCGTTCGGTGCTGTTCTCTTGCTTAAACAATCGTTACGAAAACCGCAGTGAGCTTGGCAATGGCAAGAGAATTTCAAAAATGGCATTAATATAATGTTCAATTTTTATTACATTTCCTTTTTGCTTTGCTATCATTTGTCACCCTATCATAGCACACTCTTTCATCTCCGTTCCCTCTCCGTAATTGAACCATTCTCTCCAACCTAGCTTTCCTCACTCTGTCCACTCGATTGCCCAAACTGCAGCTGAAGTGCAGCACTCGATGACATTCGATCGCAATTGTGTGCGGCCACGATTAAACAACTTCGTGTGCACTGTTTGGTCTCACCTCCAGCCCCCGCAGCTAGGTCTGTGTTTGTTGCCTGCCTTTGGTTGGAAAGTTAAAGTTCGTTTCCCTTCGTCCCATGAGTGTAGGTTTGCACCCACACACACACGGGCGTAGGAATATCCGGTTTTGCGTGGCCGGTAGTCGTAAAATTGTGTACGCCACGCCACAACAGCAAACAACACCAAGCGTGGGGGGAGGCTACTGCCGACATGGTAGGATTATATGGTGCCACTGCCCGGGACAGCCATTGACTGATGATGATGGGGTCGTTTACATCAAACCGGCCCGGGTCTGGTAGACGAGACACACCGAGTGCAACGAACAGGCGGGCTGCCTACAGCGAATCATCGCTCGGCCACCTCGGGTGATCAATGGCCAGGGAAGTTTTGGATGAAAGGATGAGGGATTTTGACCACCAAAACAGGACGCTTAGGGGATGATTGGACAAAAAAATAGTTGTACATGCGAGCGTACTGTGTGGGGCATGAGCTAGAAGCGAGGGTGGATGTTTGGAAAATCGTTTCCAATTGAATCAAGTTCCGTGCCCCGCTGCAAGCGGGAATAGCGACAAACCAGAAATTAGATTTTGAATGCAGCAGCAACATGTCAGTCTGGTGGTTAAAGTGAAACGATTATTTTCTGTTTGCTCCAAGTACACGATATCGTAATGCAATCAGGCAGAGATGCATGTAACATGGTAAATGCTGCAGTTGATTTGATAAAATAGCTACACAAAAAGGCTTATTATATCATGTTACAGTTTTCAGATATCCTGTGATGTACTTAAACATGTGAAATTGCCTTCACTTGCATTTGGTACCGATCAAACATAAATGAAAGTAATGCATTCCTCTTTGATTGATCAAATCAGTGAAAAAGTTGATCCTCTACTGAGTTGTTCTCAACCATCCAATCATCCAGCAGAGTACGAAACTAGTCCACACGAGGTGTCAATTAGATTAGATCAAAACCACCCAACGCCAGGCAAACGATACAGCCAGGGTCAATTACTGATCGATTATTGGTTCGGTCGGGATGCTATGCAGCAGTCGTTCCGTGACACACCCAACGAATCGTCCGTAAATGGTTCCCATACCTAAAATGATCCCGATGGGGGAAATTGTGTTCCAAGCTCGTGATCCGGTAGAAGACATATACAGCGGCGGGAACATGAGGCTAGGGGAGGATGTGATGTGCTGGAAAAGGGTGGGATGAAGTTAAAGCCATTTGTCGTCTCCCAATCGGCACAAGACATTTCCGGGAATGCAATCGAGTGTAGAACCAATTACCACGTTACGATGAAACGAGCTGGAAAGAAAGATCCATTTCAACCAGCGGAGGAGGACATTAAATTGAGTAGCTTCGCATTTACTTTTTGGGTTTTTTAGACAACAGCAAGAATAACCAAATTGTGGATAACAATGGAATACATTGATTATCATTTCCGAAAACACACAGAACAAATTAATAGATTTGAATAAAGATAGAGACCGAGAGAGTGAAGAGTTGCACAAAAAAAATAATAGTTGATTCGTATTTTCCGTTATTGATAAAATTGTCTTATGGTGTAGACTACACATTACGTTAAATTGAGGTTGAAAACACTGCGAGAAAAATATAATCAATAATTTATTCAAACAATAGGATAATTTGCCAATTGTTGCAAGGGAACAGCCAACGTATTTGATGGATTTGAAATGCTTCCAACCACAATATTCTTGTTATTTGTGTCTAGCATACATCATTATTGATTAAAAAATAGTATGTATATTTTATTTTAGAGATAAAATGATGAATAATGGCAAGCAATACAGATTTTTAAACCTATCCAAAAATCTAATTGTTGCACACTTACAAAAACTTCAAATTATATTATTGCACACTTTATATCCAATTATTGCACACTTTCCAATACACTAAAACCGACGAAAAAGAGCCCTGAAATGTATGTTTTTCTATCGAATAGTGTTTAGGCCAATACGAAACGCTGTTACATTACACGTTTGTCCTTCTTTCAAGCCGGAATTCCGTAAAAATAAATAGCGAACTTGCACCTGCTTCCAAAACGTTAATGGTTAACAAAAAACTGTCAAAATGATAGCACGATGAAAACAAGAGGCTTTAGCCTGTTCAATAAATAGTATCGAAGTATTCTCTTTGCTCCAATTATCAAACAGTGGATTAAAATAAGTGTGTTTTACAAACAGTTACATTTTTTGCTACCTAATTGTGAGAATTAACTATATTTGTTTGATTTCAATTAAAATATAAAGTTTCAATGAGTCACAGGGCAAAATAAACCTTAATTTGTGAGGCACAATCGTTAGCAGATTATCGAAGAAATCCATTCGGTTTTGGTCGAAATTAGTCAAAATATTTTCATATGTGTTGTAAAAAATAGAAAAAGAGTTCTTTAAAAAAATAAAAGAGTGGAATATACGGCAGAAATCCTCAATGTTTAAGGAAAAATGCTTCTTTTCGTGAATGTTTTATGAATATTTAGAAAAACAACAATTTATACGCAGCGTGCAATAATTGGGTGGTGTACAACAATTGGCAAATTAGCCCATGTATTGTCTTGTGCAGTGGAGAAGGCAAACGATGGTCTGCGGAAAACAGTCACAGTCACGACGTGTTATTCAAACATCCTGACAAATGGGGTTTTTTCCTGCCGATTTTGTTGACTGTACTTTCTAGGGAAACCCCTCAACCATCCCTCCTTCCAACCTTCACACCAAATGAATAACAACCTCCTGTGTCGTGCATTTGTGTCAGTGATGCACCCCACTCTTGGCGTGAGTACGATCGTTTGCATCGTAAAATCTCAGCAAGCGATGGACGATTCCACTAGCATGCCCTCCCATTGGCACACGATGCGATCCAACGCACATGCTCTCACCACACTTACATTTCCCACTCCCGCTGGCACAAGCGCGCACACACACACACACATCACACACATTTTGCGTCGTAAAGGAATGCAACGATCGATGCACGATCCTCACAGTTCAAGATCATGTCAAGCCAAAGTGGGGAGAGAAAGTGAGAAAGTTTGTTTCCCACTTTTATTCTTCGATGATTCAATAGTAAACGGAAGCAAATGCACCCGACCATTTAGCGTTGCTTTCAGCACAAGTGTGCGTGTGTGTGTGTGTGTGTGTGTCCGTAAGTGTGTTTATATTCCCGGTTGCATGCAAAAAAAATAATCAATATTTCCCCATTCCTTGCTCAGAAAATTGACACCCAGCGCGTCGCCCGCCGCACTATGTCCGTTTTAGTTTCACAGCGGCACGCGAACACTTACACGCTTCGGTTTCAGTTTCATTTACTGCCATTCTCCATCCTCCCTTTTGCGCTCTCACAACCCGCTCGCCCCCAGTGGCAGGCAAACAGTGCATGTGCAAAATGCAGCCCGAGTAGTGCGCCTGGTTCAGTAATGCGGTATCGTTGTCTCGTTGCAGATCGCGGACGTCGCCACGGTGGAAACGACGGACAGCTCGAGCTACAAACGACTGATATGTAAGTACACCCTTTTCCAATCCCATTCGCTCTCGCCCTTTTTCTTAGCCGTACGTTTTCAATCTTTAATCACAAGCCACAAGTCACAAATTTACACGATTCAGCAAACCCGCGTTTACGGATTGTTGACAGAATCGGTCGGTCGAACTAATTGGACGAACGGCCGGGAGGGCGCAATGTCGCAAAGAATCAACACAGCGAAAATCGTTCCAATTCGTGCCACAGTGAGTGAGTCAGTGACAGTTATGCAATGATCAGTTCAGCGCCAGTGTCACGCCGATAAAAGTCATAATGATTGACCAGTGCAATGGAGATGCAGTTATTTCTCGTGATTGTGCGCTTTACCCTTGGGGTGAACCTACACACAACGCGCCTCCCCTCCCCAATTGCGTCTCTCAAAGAGTGTGCGTGTGTTTGTGTATTAGTGGTTTAGAGTGTAAGTGGATGTATCATGTATTGTGCACCCGTTGACCGATCCGATGATTTAGTGCGTGCAGTGACACTCTCGCTTTGGCACGGTGCACTATCGTTGCAGCGTTGCATGCATTAGGGGTTTCCCTTGATCTGTCTCGCTTCCGTACGAAGCACGAGCAGCCAGTGCACGAGCGTGTGAGACACGCAAGGGGATAGGGAATGGTTTATTGTCATTTTTGCCGTCACGGTTACAATTACGATTCGTTTCGCGCCAATGCATTAACATGGGAAAAGGGTAATGAAGATAACGGAGTGAGAGAGAGAGAGAGCGATGGAGAGCAGATTTAGAGAGGGACAAGACATACAAGACACAAGCTAATATAGTTGGCGGTGTTACAGTGACAATCGCATCACCGTCAATGGTACTGGGCGGTGATGTAATTGGTAATAATTCATGCTCATAACGATCGTCAGGGCTGTAACAAGATGCATGTGCACGGGATTCGGTTACACAAAGCGATTGTATGTATTTTTTTTCTATTACAAGCTTTTCATTAGCTTTATTTTTCAATTTTTGCAGCAAAGTCTTTCGTTGAACTTTTGGTTTGGATATATCGCACCAAGTGTTTACAAACAAATAAACGATAAAACAGGAATGAGATGAAATTCTTTACTTAAATGAAACATTAATTTTTTTCCATTTAACAAGATATTCCAATATGTTAGGTAACAGGGAAAAAACTATTAATGCGAGGTTTTACGATACTAGTCTGTCTTTTAATGTGAAGTTTGGCAGTTGGTGGCTGAAACTTCTTCTTCTTCTTTGGCAAAACAACCGTTGTCGGTCAAGGCCTGCCTGTACCCACTAGTAAAGTGAGCTAGACTTTCAGTGTCTTATTGTTACCATAGCAGGATAGTCAGTCTTACCGCGCGACAGGTGAAATATCTGACAGGTACAGCTAAAGGGTCGGGGGATACACAACATCCGCTTTCTAAATTCACTTGAAAATAATATCTTCTTACGCAGAGCATTCCCTAATTGGAAGAAATTATGAACTGATGGCTCAAAATTGACGAAGTACTCGATATTGAAGTTATTCAATGGATTTAATTACGATTTTGTGCACTTATTTGTTAACATTGCATATCAGCTGGTTGCTGTGATGCTTTATCCGTCAGATATTTCGCCTGTCAAATAGTTCATTTCGCTGTATATTTCACCTCATGTAGCCTCGCGGTTACGACGTATGGCGGCACGGTCTATTTGGGGATTGAACCCATGACGGGCATGTTGTTATGTCGTTCGAGTTGACGACTGTACTACGAGACCGGCAACAGAACGTACAGAACATTTGCTTGTACACAAAAGGTGAAATCCAATAAGGCGGAACGTAACTGTCAAATCGATACAAACCGCATGATGAATATTGGTCCACTGAAGCAGAATATGAGGCAAACTGCAGCATAGAAAAAGAAACCAAATCGTCATAAGAATAAGAAGAAGATTGTTCCACTGACAGACTTAAATTTCAGCTTTCTGGCTTAAAATGTAAAAGAAGCTATTAAACTATTACAATCAAAAACAGAGATTGAAACTTTCATGACACGAAAAAAAAACTCGTGCCATATTGTTTTGTAACAGAAAATGACGTTTTTTAATAACTGTCAAATGTGTTACAGGCAAACATTTCCCTGAAAGCGTTTTAATGTCACTCACATTCATGTATTGTATTTATTACCCATAGAAATCAATGATTTACCTAATCTATTTCTGATTTTAAAGATACAGTCACTAATAAGATTTGCCTTCTATAATTACAAGCAATATGATAAATTATTTTCACGAAAAAAAGTAATTTCCTGCCTCAATATAGATAAGTTTTCTTTATTGAAATCATAACGTACATCGTCAAAATATGTTCCAGCTCTAATTAGCTAGCCTATTCATAGATCGCTCGTCCCGCACTCACACACAATCAGACGTGATTATATTTAAACCATAAAAGAGAACTAATTTGATCTTACAATCAGCGCTAATTCGCACCATGTTCCATGTTGGCTTCCATCGATGAAGCTCAGGCCCAAATGATTAACGCGAACAGTACACCGAAGTAATATTATTTCTGCTAGTAACAATAAACAGTGCCAACCTTGGCATTGTCAGCCTCTCATCACTTTTCCTGGAAGCACAGCTTATACCTTCAACGCGCTCCTGCTTCGAGCATTTCTCTAGCCCCAGCCATCCAGCACTGTATGCCCACCAGAGCTGGATCGGCCCAGCCCGGGCCTGGAAGTCGATCTGCACTGGCGGCTGCCAGCTTTCCACTCTGCCAGCGGCCAACCAAACACCGTCTAATAATGCCCACCGGGTATTGTTGGGTGCGTCCTGTACTTTTCCGGCGAACTGTCGGTGTAATAGAGCACCCCGTGCGTTTGGATGAAGCTTTCCGATCGATCCACTTCCCGGAACCGGTCGAGTGTGTGCTGTTTTTGAAGCAAGTGCCGTGATACAATCGTCATCGTACACTTGACAGTACGCACACACAGAGCGAAGGATGTAAAGCGCTTGTAATGCAAACTTTCTACTAAAGGGGGTACAGTTTCGAGTTGTAAGCCAAGGAAAAAACAGACGGAGAAAAATCACTCTTTAATTAACACTAATGAATTTTTGCAACAGCAGTCAAAGGTACGAGGCAAACTGCTGCAGGGCTGTCACCGTGGGCTCGAGAAAACCAACCTGCTGCTGCTGCTGGTGCTGCTACTTCTCTCCAGCACTTTCCAACACAGCTCGATGCAGTATCATCTTTAGAGGGGAAAAACGGAAAGTAAAAGGCTTGGTGTTTGATTGTTGTTACATTCATTTACCACATCTCGACGACTGTGTCTGCACGTTTTGCACGAAACACTCTCGTTCGAAACACACCGCAGGGCAGGGACATTTAATCCCCGCTAATTAGAAATAGATCTTCCGGGAAATTGTGGTTCGGTGCCTGAGGCCCTGTTTGTGGTCGTTGTGCGTTCAAAAGCGGCAAAAGTTGTTGCGATTTCAAATATGGCCCTGGTTGTGCTTGTTGCTTAAAGCTTCACTAGCGTTAGTATGATTTATCATGACAATCGATAACATAAAACATTCAAAGAAAATTAAGCAGTTTTGGAAATGTTTGTTCTTGACTGCCAACAATCAAATCTGCCATTGGGCTGTGGCCTCTTTTTTGTACCTTAAATCACCCACTGGGCATCTCGTGTCGCTCGTGTGACACGCTCGGTGACGGTGGGCAACATGGTCAGCCATATAAAACACAGATAGCCCTGGCACGAACTGCTGTTCCACTGTTGCATCGGTAATTTGTTAATCTGTAGCGTAATTATTTTAATTACTCGCCGCACACACTCTCGACACGACCGTCGGGCATCACAGCAAGGTTAGACGTTGCAGGCCAGCAGCAGCAGCAGCAGCACAAGCAGCTCCGACAGACAAACGATCACACGCACACACTATCTTGCCTTCCGCTTATGCAAAGTATCGCTTGCTGGAGTTGATTGCTAGGAAGGAACTGCGTCAGTCCCCGATACTGACGCGACCGTAAAAGTGCATAACAATCCCCGGTGACAAAGTGACGATGGCGGGGAAAGGTGATGTAGGGCGGTTCGTGTTCTGTGGACGTGGAGCGATTTCCGAGTGGGAAATTGAGCGAAACAGCATTGAAAACGGCCAAGGGCGACTGGCAACCGTTTTTAATTCTAGCTGCAGCACGACGATCGATTTAATTTGCTTCTAATTCTAGGCTAATCGCTGAAAAGGCTTTGGCCAGCGATTGCATGGTTTTCGTAAAAGCTTTTTTTGTCTTGTTTAAGTATAGCTGGAAATGGTTGCCCTGAAAATAGACAGAATTGCTCTTACTCTTTTCATTAACTGCTATTACGTATTCAATTAACGAGAAACAAGTGATCTTAATTATTAATTTCCCCATATTTCCTTCGGGGGCAGTATTTGTCAATAAATATAAGCAAAGGAACCTTTTTTCAATCATTACACAATTACACAAGCAATTTAAACATAAAAGAAACAACTCCTACCAGATTTTCATCATCAATGGGGTACGGTTTTTGACCCATCTATCCCTCCTTGTTCGGGTAGGACCATCGTTATGAGCAGATAATTACACGATACGCATGTCTAACCTTGCTTGCCGAAAGGAGGAAACTAGTGGCGTAACACTGGCAAGTCCAGCATGCGCAACACTCTCCTCTTGAGACCCAAGCAAAACAAGGCTGCCGGTTCGGGCCGGACAAACTCCGAGCAGGAAATTAACCAATCCAGTGGTGCGTTCGATACTTTGATTGCCACTTTACGAAAGCAGTTTAATTGAGTTTACTACATGCATGCAGTTCGAAGCCGGAAAGGATAAAAGCGGCACAATGCGTTTCTCAGTGCTCGGTGCACGGTTGTAGCAGTAGCTGTAGTAGTGGTAGGACTGTCAGCATCCAGCATCTGCCGTCGTTTGTTGCCTCGGTTGCGTGTGTTACTACAGTCTTGCCGATTTTGACGAAGCGAGCAACCGAATTTGAATCCATCCCCAAACGTAGGGCAAGGAGCTGGTAGAGCCCTTGGCGACACGGGACAAACGGAAACCGCTCCCATTTGCGTGCGTTTAGCTCCCACGCTTCCTCCCATTCTCAATAGTGCCAATCTTCCATTCCAGCCAGATGGATGGCAAAAGCCTTCGCACAGTCCAGTCGCTATTTTCCGAGCAAAATTCCAGTGCTTGTACCACGCCCCACTTGTGCCTATTCCGTGCAACGGTGTACGGCGTGACCAAATGTGTGTGTCTGTATTTGCGCAAAGTCCTGTGTTGCATTCGCAGCTCTACAGCTCCCGATCCACAAGCGGGAATACACACGGCCACCCTGTTGTGCGGCTGTGCGGTCGTAGTGGTCGGATTTTGGAATTACGATTTCGTGCCCGGTTCCACGGGCGAGGAGATTTATGTACAACTTCAACCAACGGACAGAAATGCCGTACGGTAAACCGTTTAAATTGGCGAAACAGTTCCATTTGCAATTGGATGTAAATTTAAAACACTCATCCCATTCGGCTGCAACTGTTACAGCGCTGAATCAGTGCAAGTAAATAGTGCGAA
>SIXB01001116.1:0-46714 GCA_007018985.1 Anopheles bwambae
CGACCGTCGGCCGGGGAGCTGCTGCTGCAGGAGGAGCAGGAGGAGCAGGGCGAGCATGGGCAGCCGGGGCGGCGACGACCCCCGATACTGAACTCGACGATGGTGAACGAGCGGCTGCTGAACTTTACGCAAAGCATACCGAACATTACGCAGGAGCTGCTGTACGGGGAGGGGGCGGGCCGGGAGCCGTGTCCGGCGCCGGGCGATAGCGTGCTCAACCGCACGCACTCGGTCGAGGAGCAGCGGGGGCTGTTGGGTGGGAAGGGGAAGTCCAATCGGCTGACGTTTAATTTGGAGGAATCGCTCAACCTGATGCAGTTCGGTGAGGACGACGCGGCGGCGACGAGCGGCCGGCAGGGTCCGGTGTTTAGCTCAACGTTCCATTCGGACTCGGTGGCGATTCCAGCGGCGGCAGGAAGCTGCCAGATGAAGCAGCTGGCGGCAGCTGGGCAGCTCAGCGGCACGATGCTGATGGACATTAGCGCGCAGGACCGGACGCTTGTGCCGTCCGAGCTGGAGCGGTTCAGTGATGGTGAGGATGAGGAGCAGCGTAGTCACCCGGACCAGGGCAGGCGAACGATTGATCGGCAGCGGGAAGCGAGCCTAGAGGCGGACGTGAGCGCTGGGAAGGAAATATTCGACCTGAGCCTGGAGGAGCCCGAACCGTGCGATCAGGAGCAGCTGCCACCGGGCTACCAGCAGCAGGAAGTCGTGCTGCGGCGTCATCTGGAGAATCGGGCCAGCACAGTGCCAGCCCCGAAGCAGCGGTACTCGTTCGGGCTCGACCTCACCGAGTGTACGCTGGACTGCTCGATCGAGCTGTGCGACTCGTCGCTTTCGCTCACCAAACCCGCGCCGCAGCTGAAGTCGCCCACGAGCTCCCTCACCAAGCAGGGCTCGTTCGAGATGGACGAGAGCTTGGGCATCCTGACGCCCGATCAGATGAAGGAGTTTCTCGACTCGACCACCACCAACACGAACAACACGAACAATGCGGCCAGTGCGGCGGGATTGGAGCTGCAGCTGAATGTGGGTGCGGGGGGTGGTAGTGGTGGAGCGGGGCATCATCATCATCATCTGCATCACAAGCACGGTGCGTTGCAGCATCACTGCCGGATCGATCAGACACCGTCGCCGGAGGAACTGCCGCTCGACCCGGTGGGCGTCAAGACGGACATGTCGGACATTATGCTGCCGGCTGAGTTGCTGCTCATAGCAGGCGGTCCACAACCGTACAGTGGTGGTGGGGGTGGAGGTGGTGGTGTGCTTGGGGCAGCCGGTGGACCCTCTAGTACAGGCGCCGGCACTAGTGAGCTGTCCCAGGCTGACTCCGACCCAAAAACGGATCAGATGACAAAGTCGGCCACCTCGTCGAAGGTGTCGAACAGCTTCATTACGAGCATCACGAGCATTACCAGCCTGGATACGGGGTACCAGGGCGATGGGGAGATGTCGCGGCCTGCCAGTCGCGGTGCCGACCATTCCCCTTCGAATGGGCCCCGTGTCAAATCGGCTGCGGCCGGCGGTGGAGGCGCCTGGCAACCGATGATGGCGGCGGCCGTTGCGGCGGTACCGCGCCGCCAGGACCCGATGACGGATTCGGACTTTTTCACCGAGAGCGATGCGGACGACGTGTACAACCGGGGGGACGCACGGCGGGCACAGATCATCGACGGCCAGCTGTACGGTGGGGCGGGTGCGCCAGGTGCCAATGCCATCTTCAATGCGATCGACGAGCAGGATGACCCGGAGCAGCAGCAGCAGCAGCGGGACGACGCCGCCCAGAACGAGGACTCGTGCATGGAGTCGAGCGGGATTTTCACCGACGTGGAAAACCGGGCCGACGATGACCTGGTGCAGCGGCGGGCGGACGATCAGCAGCAGGCGGCCGTCGCGGGGCGAGGTTACGGCGGCGGCGGCGACCAGCTGACGGCCAGCGATGACATGAGCCCCGAGTCCCTGTCGACGGACACGATGAGCAGCAGCAACAGCCAGAGCTTTGTGCGGGCCGCGGGAGCGCCGAGGGATGACGCAGCGTGCGGTGATGGGGAGACGCGCCCATTGCCGCCCGACGAACGTCCCGGGGGAGTCGGAGGTGGAAGCGCGGCGGACTTCGCTTCGCCGAAGGCGAACGAAGCGCAGCAGCAAACGCCGCACCACTACCACCAACAGCCGGACGGTCGCGTTGATATTGGTGGCAGCGGCGGTGGCAGCGGCGTCGTCGTTGTCGGCGCGTGTCCGACAGCTGGTTCGCCTGGTAGTGGTGTTGGTGCTGCTGGAAGCGTCGTCGCTGCGCGCTGTTCCGACAGCAGCTTCCACGACGTCAGTGGCAAGCGATCGGTCGCGGCGTGCGGCAACCACAGCGGTGCTAACGGCAGTCGCAAGCAGCAGAAGAACGAAGCGAACCGCGGGCTGCGGACGAAGCATCAGCAGCAGCATGCGCCAGCGGTGGTGGAGATGCCTACCACGGTAGCAACCACGTCCTCCGGTGGCGCCTCCTCGCGCACGGATCGGTTGAGCAAGGTGCGCCAGTGTAAGCAGGATTCGCAGGAAGCTTCGCGCGCCATTTCGGCGGAGTGCAACGGTAGTGAGAGTGTCGATTATGATCAGGAAAATAAGCGTCCCAGTGTCCCGGCGGTGAGTGTTGGTGGTGCGCGTACAGGAGGTGTGAGTGCACGTGGTGCGGGTGCGAGTGCCGGTGGTAGTGCCGGATCCAATCTAAGCTTTGTGAAAAAATCCAACACCCCGAACAAGTGGGACGCGGTGATGAGCAAGATCGCGGAGAATAAGTCGGTGATGCGGCGCAATTTCAGTGACGTCAAGTCGCGCATTAGCTGCGGCGGTGGGGGTAGTGCCGTGGTCAGTGCAGGTGCAGCGAAAGGTGCATCGTCGACGGTGGTGGGGCGGCGGGACTCGCCCGCCGCCGCCGGCTCGCTCAGAAGCCCGCCGTCCGAGTGTACCAGCGTGGCGAGCCGCAGTTCCGCACACGGCAAGCGCACGATCTCCGGCTCGGTGAAAAGGTAAGTGAAATATAATGGTAGAGAGGGGATAGAGGGAGGGGTGTCAGTAGTAGTAGCACATTTAGCGCCGGGACCGTTGCAAAGTTTTCTCACGTGTGCGCCTGGTGGCGGGTACGCTTTGAATGGCTAATGTGTGGTGTGTGCTGGCAGAGAAGGTGTTTTGTCGCTCGACTTTCGGCAATCGATCGATGAGTTTTGTCGGTACAAGAAGAACGGTTGTGGGGGGCGGTGGGTTATGTAAACGTAAGATTACACCTTTGGCATGCGGGATGGGGTATGTTCTGCCACAGAGCGCTTGGAGAGCCAAAGGTTACCATGTGCTTTACGTGCAGGGGTGGGCAAATGCTCGATCGATAAAGATAATTATGTTGATTGTAATTCCCATTGAGTCATAATTTGATCGCATCTTGATTGGTTTCTTCTTTTGGGTCCGGTTTTGTGTATTAGAAGTCTATCATATTTTTCTAATATTGCAAACAATGTTGGTCGTTTTGACTTGCCTATGCGGCGTCTGTGTTGTATGGTTCCGATTGGTTTACCTATTAGAGCTTGATAGTATATCCTGTTCGGTCCAAACTGGTCTTGAACCCATGTTGGGCATTTTGTTGAGTCGCACAAATATTATGAATGTATCAGCCAAGTTTTATTTATTGTTAAATTTTTCATTAAGTGATTCCACGTGAAGATTAAACTACAGGAATTCAATAAGAGTTATGTATTAATGAGATTTTTTAGTTCTGCTGATTCTAACTGGAATAATACTAGAACATAATCGACGCTGTAAGAATCGCTAGAAAAGTAATTAAAACCTTTTCTATTTTCCATTGACAATATTTTAAGTGAATTAAATATTTTCCCGTTTAAGAGTCAAGCTGTTTGAATCACTAAAAGTCCCAAGAAAACATAAAAAAGTTCAATGCTAGTATTTCGATGTTTTGGTGATAAATAAGTGCAATATTGCTGCACTACTGGCAGCGGCAGGGCTCAAATGATTAGATATAATTGTTGATAATGTGCATGGGTATTTCGGTATTTGGTATTTTGGTAGAATTTCAGTAGAATTTTGGTCTTACAATGTCAGTGCAAAAAGACGAATCGATAATTGTGTGAAATAATTTTTTGACTTTTGCGTTATGTCAAACATGTCAATCACAATCTTGTGCAAGCGGATATTCCATTCTTGTACATTTCAGGGCTATTCAATGAAGTTTTGTTGACATTCGTGACAGTTTAAAGACTTTTTTGTTAGAAGTAGTCAATGGTATAGGAGGCCTGCAGATGGTATAGGAGGCCTCAACCTACCAACTCTATTAAGAAGAAGAAGAACTAGTCAAAATTTAATAGCTAGGAAATAAAAAAAGCGGAAATATCTTATTTTAATTCATTATTTTCAATAGCAGCAGTAGGTCGTCATTTTCTGCACATTAACCCAAGGCATTGTTTGACGCTGGAGAAGGGTTCTTTTAAGTTGAACGGTATGAGTTGTCTAATTCTCTAATAGCAAGTGTTACACATAAATCGTTGCATTTCTTTCGTCCATTTCCTATTCTCCCTATGATGCAGATCGAGAATTGAACCTCGAGTGTGGCACAATATATAAATAATAAACTGTTTCAACGATAAATGGTATAATAATAAACCAGATAAATGTGTATTCTGTAATGTTAAAATTCAAACGAATATCTTTAATCGTTGAAATACGCTTGAAACTTGCTCACCAGCCCAATAACATAATTACTTGAATCATTTAAGAAATTTGAATTGTAGAAAGATTTAGCCAACGAGAAGAACGAAGAATATCATTGAAACCAAGGCCTAATATTTATTTGTTTATATAAAAAACAATAATTCTAAAACACCTTAAGCATCGTTTGCCCATCCCTGACTTTGCACGTTTGTGTTAACGCTCGGAGACCCATCGAGACCTGAGACCTCGACGCAGGCGGCATCTAGGGGCTGTGTGTTGATGGCGTCGTCGTCATCAACATTATCTTTGCCAACTTGTGCCTGTCCCAAGCGCACCGTTGTTTGGTTGTAGCCGTTGTACCATGCCTGCTCGTACACCTGCATGCCTTCCTCCCTTGAACGGTCTACCGTCCCCGGCATAGGCGCATGCAATGAATCTGCCCCACCAATGCCAAACGGTCGGGTGCGGTTGTTATGCTGCTGTGAGCGTTTGATGTTGCTGCTCGGTACACGGCAAGCGACACGGGACAGACATTTGGCTGCGTGTTTCAATCGATTTTGTGAACTGAATCAATACGCTTTGTCCCTCTTCCCCAACAGCACCTCAAGCATCCACGGATTGGATGCTTTTCTGGCTGCAGCAGCAGCGGCAGCAGCGTGGAAAGGAAGTCGTACGCAATCAGTCATCAGCAACGGCCGACAAACAATCGAACCATTATTTGAAACATTATTTCGAGATCAAGTTTTTGTTGTGTCGCTTCTGAGCGGCGTCAGTGGGAAAGAGAGAGAGAGAGAGGGAGAGCTATTTTATGTTCAACATAGGTATTGAAGGTTTCTTCGTCGTTGTCTACGTGGTACCACGTGTTCCGTTTCTTGGTGCTTCGGTTTGAAATCTCACACGTTACACTTCTACCGGAGAAGCTCGTTAGCGGTTTCGGTGTCTATTGGATTTTGCAACCAACACTTTGCTATTGTTTTACATTGTCTTGTGGCCACCACACCAACACTCATTGGGAAAGACATCTTCGGTGTCTACAATGTGTGTGTGTGTGTGTTTGTGGGGGAAAGACACCCCCGAAAGTGGGTGACACCTTCGCAGACTTGATAAGAACCTAATTCAACAACGATAAACCTGTTTGTCTTGGGCTTCGACCGCATGCTTCGACCGGAATGGAGATGAATGCTTTGGATCAATCATGAGTCCGTCGTCTCGCTTACCCGTCGCTCCAAAACCCATCTTTTGCGGCCCGGAGGTTGGGGGTTTTACCATCCGTCACTTAGCGCAGCGGCGCGTATCACGCATTTAGCATCAATTCTCAGGCTTTACGATCATCTCTTGATATCTGCTGCCTCTTGTGCGTGTGTATGTGATATGTCTTGTAGCAGGGAACGGTGAATTGCGTCACCGCGTTGGAGGGTGTGGAGTCACAAGACGGTGGTGCACAATTTACATACATCAACAGCTTCACCATCACCAGCTCACGATGCATGGCACTTTGTGTTGGTTCATGTTTCGGAGGTTGATATTTAACTCTGGCTTGTGGCAATTCCAGTATCATTTCATTGTTTGGATTAATAGTTTGTTAGCGATCTTCTGCATGTTGTAAAAAATTGTGTTTCTATCATAAACATCAAACTTTGTTGGAACATTTTATTTTGGGATATAGTCTGCAGTCGAAGCGTTACCGTTAAAATATTCTATTAACACCTTTTTGCTTAATCCAGACTCCTCCAAAAGGTCCCTTATCCTTTTCAGCCCATTCCTTTGCTTTCATGTAAGCTCTCTAATTCCACACATCTAAAGAAAAATAGGTTAAAATGCTGGAGCGAAAGGGTCTTATGTCCAGGCCGCCCACTGTCGATTTAAATTGCTCGTGCAAAATGGATTTTGTTTGCCCCGTTTGTGTGTGTGTTTTTTTCTACTCCCAAAGCCAAAGTTCAAACAATTTAGATAATGGCTGGGCAAACTTTAATCAGACGTTAGCTTTTAAGCGCTCTTCTAGCTTTCACTTCACTAGCTCTAAAGGGGAATGTGTGTGTTTAGTTGTCTGATGCTAGCATGAAGTTTTGAGACAGTTTCAACCCGCCTAACACTGCCTCATTTGAGCCGTGTGAAATTGAACCATCATCAGGGAAGAATCTTCACAGACACATATACGCCATGCATATAGCCAGCACGTTTTTGCCGTGTCGCAATACGCGGTGGAAGAATATTTTTGGAGGGTTTTGTGTTTGCACAGTTTTGTTTGCTATCGCGTTCGGGTACATTCAATCCAGTCCGATACTGTTGCCATGTGTTGGCCATGGCCGTGTGAGAGAGAACGTCAAGACACTGCCTGGTGGTTGAGTGTATTTCATTTCGATTGGTGCTTTGTGCGTCGCAAGACGTTGTTAGGTTTCCCACAACACCACTTGAAGGCTGTTGCGGCTGGTTTGGGAAGTTTGGGGGGTGAGACTTTGATAAGTGAATGAAACGTAATGTTACTGTCATACGAATTTTAGGAGTGTTCATAGCTCGAATTTCAATTCACTGTTAATCTTGGGTTTTATTGTAACGTGATGTAATTTAAATTAAACATTTGCTGCTATCGCGGCTCTCCATTTCGATCGATCGGCTCAATCAGCACCGCGCAACAAGTAATAGTACAGCGGCTTTCTGTTGATTAGACTTTCAAATCACGCGTTTCGACCAACGCCCCAACAAGCGCCACAGTTTTGTTTATTTTCACGAAAGTGCAGCGTCATGAAGAAGGGAAAAAAAAACACACACACACAAAATGGGCAAACGAAACAAAGGAATCATTAATGCCATCATGACCACGATGTCCACTGGACGTTTGTAATGAAGTAATGCTGTTTTGGACGTTACTCTCGCGGTTTCGATTTGATTGCAGCAGGCAGCAATACGTCGTCTGCAATATTGCCAGCTCCGATCGTGTCTGTCTGTGTGCCGGTCACTTGAACATTTGAGCTATTAAGCGGTCAATTAAATCAAATGAATATTGATAATGCCTCACCGTCGATTTGCATCCAAAGCCATACGTACGAGCGGGGCAGAACAGTGCGACAGTGAGTGCGCCACTACTGTGCTGATGCATTTCAATTGACAGTTTCAATAGGAAGTGTGGATGTCCGTTGGGAGGAGAGGTATAAAAAAATGGGAACCCATTGAATAATTTCCCAGTGGGGGGACCTTTCTCCTTGTGACAGGAATGCGTGGGAGGTTGAGGTTCTGAGTGACAGTTGCGAAACGGTTTTAATATGATTGACGTACGGTTGGAATGTGCTGGAGGAGATACAATAGAGCAAAGGTAACATCAGCTTCAAATAGGACTGCAATACTTCAGACGAACCTTATTTTGGAAAAGGTTTTCCAATGATATTAATGTCGTTTGATGTGTTCTTAGACTTTTTAGCACATTAGATATCCTTAGATTGATAACATTGGACCTCATAAAGGATGTCCTGTGACAGCTGATCACTGGCCTGAGAAATAGTCCCAAGGACTATTTCGATGAGTTGGAACAAATTTCCAGTAACCGAGGTCTCTATTATTATTGTCAACCATACTCCAGCCCTGACCTATACAATTCTTGGAAAATGTCCAAATGGATGTCCCAGTTCAGATTAGAAGTGTGCACAATGAGTATGAGTGAGTGAATCGTATCTAGCAAGGAGAAGCACGAACTCTGCCCGAAGACTTGCTATGATTCATTTGTGATTCATCTCATTTACTCCCCGTCTGGAATCTAAGAGACGCAGTGTAATCTGAAACACAGAAGAGTGAGTAAAATTGTGAGTCTGTATATACTCTATAGACTCTTTTATTATTTCAAAAACACTCAAATTAGATTATTCTATCTCTAGTTATATCTCCCTCAATAGGGGAACTATAATCGACAGAGGTTCTATTTTTGTGACTGGATTTCTTCTTCAATTGGTCATACTTTAATGTCTTGCTGGTATCTGCCTATATTACATACACTAGACTCAGAGATGGTCTAGATCACTGCAAAGTGAGGCTTGCGAGCCTATCCTTCTTAGAAGCAGCATTAATTTGTAAGCTAGGTTTCATAGTGTTTGGTTTTTATGCCCAAGGACTGCCGATTTCGGTTCATCTTTCGAATCTTGCTTCACGATTTCTATACATCGTAGATCAGTTCCAAGCAATGTTCTTCTACCAGTCATCAAATAATTCGTTGTAAATAGTCCTGGGTTGGTCATCATATCTCGTTTTATCTATAAAGCGAAGAATAGAAGTAAGCTAAAATTGTTGTCAACTAGGAAGATGTTTTTTTCCGTAGGGAAACGGATATGTTTTGCGTATCATTACCACAAAAATGGTGATAGTTTTGATTTAGTCCCAGCACACCACCAAAAGAATGACCGGCAGGTTATCTATTACACTTGCCCGTCTTCAGCCAAACTACTCCACCACACGTACGCTCCATTTGTTTCAATTAATGATTCAACATTCTTATGCAAGCTCTCGGATCGTTTGATATCACTTCAAGTGCTCTGTTTCTCTCTCCCTCTCTCTCTTTATTTCGAATAGTTCAAACGAGACACAAACGCGACCAATGCGTTGGTCAGTTAAAGAAACGTAACTAGCCCCCGCAACCGCGTCATCTCGAACCACGGTCTACTCCTACACGCGTACACTGCTATGTTAATGCTAGCCGGTTGCACTTTCTCCACCCTATCCATCCTCTCTCTCTCTCAGCTTGTGTTTTTTTGCTAACGCACCCGCACGTGAATGAATCAGAGAGGTCGGAGAATCGTCAGCGCTTCAAAGCGAACAGTACCCAAGCGCGGGCGTGCGTCTTATGTTGATGGATGTGGATTACACGCTTAATTAGCTTCTACGAATTCCGACCGGTTAAATGTTACATCTTGACCATCACACACTGCTTGCCACTCGGCTGAGTGCAATTGGTAAATGGAGTGGATCAGCGAGGAAGCTAGGAGCGAGCGGAAAGCGCCCGGAAGAGTCGCAAAAAGCCCATCTCACGCGCGTTTGAGGGAGTTTTGTTGAGAAAGAGATGGAGAGAGAGAAAAAATAGACAATTATGTCAATGGAAGAATTATTACAGAGGTATGTGGTGCTCTCGGTGCATGATTGCATAATTGCAACAGATGATTGCACAGTTGCAGCAATTGGTAGTGTGTTTGTCCTTGGCTCTAAGAATGCGAGCCAAGCCATGTGTGTGCGTTGAGTGCAATTACACGAATTGTTGGAGTATTTTAAGCAGCCCTTTGAGGTGATGAGATGTAGTTTGAACAGATGATGTTGCTGGATGAAAATTCATTGTGAACAATATTTTGCTGAAGGTCCATAAATTCCCATTCTGTTCTGTGTTTCCAGTACATTCATTTTCGCGGTAACGTACGATCAAATGTGTCCTAGTGCACTGAAGCGTGTAAACTACAGAAATTACTGGAAAATTGCCACCCTCACCGCCGGGGCATGGTTTGCAATTTAATCGAATGACGTGGTACAACGTGGCCTGTTTTGTCATCCTGTGTGCACAATGCCTTAGCGTCCCAGGGAGGGACCTTTCCATGCTCCCTTTGGTGCGCAATGGTTGCAGGTTAGGCTTCGGTGAAGTGTAATAAAATTAGAATTATGCAACATGGAGGTTCTATTCTTGCCCTGCATGGGATACGCCTGGATCTCGGTTTGTTCGGGTCGCATTCTGTGAACATCCGTTCACAAAGGTAGAACAATAGATGTATCAGCCTTGCAAGCCTAGACCAACACTGCATGAGACCAGTATTCCATTGATTTACTGCTAACTACATTGTGTGTGTCTGTGTGTACATGAACATCCTACAGCCTGTCGGATTGTGTAATACGATGGTCGGGTGGTCTAACTGGTGGCTTATCCTAAGCACCAACATGCAATCAAGCATCCTCTGATGAGCGATTGAAAGGATGCGAATGCTGCTTCGCTTTTGTGCACAGAGCGTGCGAGCTAGCAAACCGCAGGACGATAAAAGTGTGAGCACATTGCCGTTAGTGGAGCTTTCCAATGGCTTGTCGGCGGTTGTCCGGGCGCTTGAGCAATGTGTTGACACCGTGCATGGGTGTGTTTGGATTGGGAAGTATGTCCCCTGGAGCGAACATGATTTAGATGCTGCTTTTATCACGATTGTCTACAATAGATAAGCGGCTACAGCTTTTGCATGCACATGTAACACCTGGTGCTTATTAATAGATGAGTATGCGCAGTGTCATTTGTAGGATCCATAAAACAACGGGAGGCAATTGATCATGGTTAAGCGTGAGTTTGGTTATTTTGTCGAGGGAATACTATTTCACATCGTGGAAATTGCCTCATTTAAACATTAAATATTGAAAATACTCTTCTACTGAAAGTGCATTAGTACACAAAATTTAAATCTTCACAAATACTTTCCACAATGTTTGCTTCTCACGTTTCAAAACTATCATAAAACGCATGTACAACCTGATGAGCGATTATGGTCGCACTTTTGCTCAGCTTTAGCGTAACGAGCGCATGTTGCAGAGCGCTGTTTGCAAATGAAAATTTGCAACAATTTCTCCTGCCAACTACCACTCATTACGCTTCGAAAAAGCTGTGAGACGCGATTGACTTGTTCGCGTCCTATTAACGTGGCAACCGTGAACTGCCCGAGGAGAGGTTAAACATTCCTCGCGGTGAGAAGGTAGCGCTCTGAAGGTGCACCGGCACACGGACAGGTTAATCTTCTCGGCCACGTACTGACATGGACCATTTAGCCCGTCATAAATAAAGCGATAGAGCGCTAACCTGTTTCTTTACTGCTTTACTGGACGGGCGAGGTGGAGGGGCGAGTTGTCCGAGTCACTTGGGCTTATTCGTGCGTATCTGTAAGGAGATTGTCCAGTGGTTCCAGCCAGTAGGAAGATGTCATCAATTGGCCTTGACTGTGTGAGCATCGTTCGGTCGATTAATGGTTTGATTTGCTTAGAGAAACCCGCTGTAAGGGCTTTTATGTAAAGCAGCCTCAGCAACAGTCGTGGAGTGAAACGTGATTAGTTTTTGAATGTTTTTAAATGCGCTTTATTGACTGCAGAATGCTTGGGTATGTGTAATCCAATGAAGCAGTCGTAATTAATGGTAAAAAAATGATATCAATGTTGCAAACATCATAAAAATGTTCTTTGTATTGTCCTAGAAATGATTAATTCTTATCTGATTAAAGCAATATCTCGATAAACCAAGACAGTATATATTCCTATTGTAATTATTTGTTCAATTACTCCACTGTATTGCTATACTTGAAGGTATACCTATTTTCGATCGTTGCTTGATCGTTACATTAACATAAAACACTCTATTTGTTAAAAGTTGTTTATAATTATTGCTGTGCTTATAATGTAATATAAATAATAACATCAAAATAGCTGCTCGTTATAAACACATTTATGTATGCCACGACAACACGTCAATTGATTTGTTAAAATACCGCGGTCAACCGGCCGGCTTCTTTCTTATCTTATCGCAAACGGTAAAAGGTGCGCTTGGGTGCAAACGAAAGTGTCACTTATCGTGTGTAGTAAACCCTTACCCCTCCCCATCCCTTTCCGTGTATTAAAATAGAAGCCTTGACATGTTTCTTTGTTATTTTGTTTTTCATTGCCCAGCTCCCTTTGTCAGCGATAAACATTGTTGACGTTGATGGTCTGTGAGGACTAAAAATAATTTACCTTTACATAAATTTATAATATTAAACGCTTCCTGTATCCTTCAATATCACATTTTACAGAGCTTAATTGACGACTGCTTACATTTCCTTTTTCTTTTTCTCAATTACAGAGGTCGCACCCACAGCAAAGACAGTGAGCAAAGCTCGCTGAGTGATCTTAGCCTGTCCGGTGGCTCACCGAAGCTAACGCTGAAACTGCCTAGCACCCGTAAGTAAAACTTTTGATTTTGATCTTTTTACATTACAGAAAACATGAATTATATACGCTAGCCATTTCACTGGTACCAAAAATATTGTAAAGTTTGTCGGTATTGAAGATGTATAGGAGGGGTTAGTTTCATTTCTTTTTGTATGGAAAACTTGCATCAAAGCTCTGTCATGCGGGTTGCATACTTTTTGGCGCATAGCACCTGTAGCAGTCGTGTCAAACTTTTGTAGGAGCGGAAAAGCATCGATTTCTGGCACAGAGGATAGTTTGAAATAAAATTATTTTGTAAAAAAAAAAAAACGTTTTCTTTAACCATTAAAAGATTTTGTTACATTTTGAAAATATAATAAAATAACCCTGTCGCGACAAAAAGCTCAGCCAGAAATTCTGCGGTATGGCCAAACTTACCAAACAAATCCCTGTAATCTTCTGGCAGCAACCTGTCAGGGGTGAATAGGGGTTGTCCATCGCTTACGACAAAGTTTTCATTACACCTCCTTGTTGGCCGGCGGCCTATCTTTGCCGTACCCTTTCCGACCGATTGGGTTCCGAAAAGTTTCCGAAACCCGAACGGAAGTTCTAACGGCTTCTGATTAGTTTATCGTGATGCAGAAAATATGGAGCCCACAAGAGTGTGTGGGGCACCACGAAGATCGAAGGTGGGGCAGGAAATCCGCTGTTCGGGTGCTGTTGCTGCATGCGACAAGCTGCTGTTAGTTGCCCGTAAAGTTGGTGGATTAAATTAGTTGGCCAATTTTCAGCTGCGGATGACTGTGGGCCGCTACATAATGAGCTTCTTTCTTGGGCGACGGCTTCCAGGGAGCGTTAACGAAGGTGTGAAGATAGTGCAGTGTGTCTTTAAAATTATATTAAAGTTGGTTGGATTGTACTGTGGATGCGTTAATTTTCCAGTAAGTTTAGTTTATTATCTACAAGATATACCTATGATGCGTGTGAATAATGCTTTAGAAGGATATTAGGCATAAAACATGATATTTTTTAAGACTTTAAAAAGATTACTACAAAGTCTCCTGAAAATACTTTCCAAAATCAATGCATATTGCACACTTCAATCATGGTTCAACGCCTGATAATGGACAAGGTGTTACAACCGTTCCAAGCGCCACTTCTCTACGAGATGAAAGTTCATCTGCGGCTACTTCGCGTCAGTTGATACGCCGGCAGAGAGGGAGCGCCATGTCGAATCGAGGTGATCGAATAGCAACGCATAAATCACCAAACTTATCTGCTCGCGGCTAACGGCACGGTACCGACCGAAAAGAGAGTGTGTGCGATTGCACGGAACAGTGACCTCAACGACGAAGACGCCGCCGCCCGGTGTGTGGCCAACAACACATCACACTGCATACAGTGCACGGACATGGGTCTGCAGGAGTGTATGTTTTATTACGAAATTTAATTAGTTTCTAACCTCCCGTGGTGCCGGGGTTTCCGTTGATTCAACGGCAACAGTTGGAAAACATTATGGACGCTGTTGTCATTTGTTGGGGCGCTTTTATTCGTCATCTTTGTTGTGGTTGTTTTGGTGGTTAGTCGTTTGAATTGTTTTTCGGTGAGTTCACAGATTAGTGTGTGCGGTTGCATCCAGCAGTTAACTCTTTCTTTGAAGTCGTTACCGAATCTAGAAAAGGGGGCGAAAGGGAGATGATGCGCCTAATCAAATCTAATTTTCTAAAGCTTTTCCCGGTGCCGGTTTCCATTAATCAGTTTTTACGAGCGAATTGCTTTCATTAGGTGGCCGTTTGTTTTATATCGTGGTGTGTGTGTATTTGAATGGGGTGATTTTTTAACCACCAAACAATGTGGCACCAGTGTGTGTGTGTGCCAAAGGGTTGGATGGATGGGTGAAGCACCCACAAAAGAAAGAAAAAAGAAATTAAACCAAAAGGTGTAAAACTGTCCGGCCAGAGTTCCATATAAATCCCGAATGGGTGTTAAGTGCACGTGCGTTAGCTCGGGCTTTGTTGAAGTGTTTTGTTGCAGCAGGAGCACCAGCAAAGCTTTTGGGTTTAAAGTGTGGCTAGAGGATGGTTTTATTTTCACCCAGCAAATGGGCTCCCTGTGCTCTCTTGTTGTGGGGGATTTTGTTTTGCGCTTTAGGTTAGTGGTGAGGTACCTTTTTTTCTCGTTTTTAGTTTCGCGAAAAGAAAAGGCATTAGCTTTATTATTTTTATTGGTCCGGCCAGCTGCACGGATCACGCTATCGAATGGAGGAAAAGTAACATTTCTTTTCGTTGCGTTCACTGGCGGACGCATTTGTACGTGCAATTGGGTGAGCAAATGTTGTTGTTTTATTGGCTTGCGGAGTGATAATTGAGCACAAATTGGTCAGCGTGATACATTGGCAATAAATAATCGTCATGATTTGCGATTGTTGTTATTAGGAGTGGTAATTTGTGGTCCTTCAGAGGCTATGTAGGGTAGATTATGCTTGTAAGATTATTTTTTTCGGATGTCCTAGATCTTGTGAGGTGTTGATTTTTTTTTTAATATTATTGCTTCAAACTAATGATTTCAAATTGATTTTGTAGTTGCGTAAGTTAAGTATTGAAAAACAATATTGTAATTCAAATTTTGAATTGAAGAAAACAGCTTTTACAAATTTACTCAATTTTTAAACTCCGAATAGAACTTAAAGCTTAAAATATTACAGTGTCTAGCCTAAACTGTACATCGCAATCTTGAACCTTTCTCTCCTAATGTTGTTGTGAACAAGCGACCCGTCGATCGTGTTGACTATGCACCTGAGCATACGATCACGCGCTCTCTGTCTTCGCTCTCAATACTTTTTGTTGCAGGGTTCGCTTCACCAATTCGAACATATTTTAAAAGCAATCGAATTGAGACTTGCGCACGTCGTTTGAGGCAATGAAGAGATTTGCTGGGTCAGATTGGGGAATGCTGGTACAAAACAATACTTATCGGTACGGGCTCAAGTTGTCTCCTGATAAGCCTAAACGCTTGTTGTTCCAAGATTGTCCAGGTGGGTCCAGGTTTTCATCGTTTTTAGGATTTAGAATATATTTTTTCACAGCTACATTTGTTGAAATAATTACATTTCTTATTATCATAATTTGTGCATTTTAATCCCAAGAAAGCAAAGGCTTTATTATTATCATCATTGTCAATAAAACATCGTTAAATAATAGCTATTGGTTTTGGAAGCTATTTTAACATACGTTATTTTCAGATTAGTCGCAAACAGACCGGTGATTAAATCATTACTTTTTTGAATGATGACTTAAGACCTTACAGGTGCTTTTGAAACAGAAAATTAAAAATTGCTCAAACAATTTTGTCATAGCTTAGCCTAATATTTTGAACGATCGGATGTTATAGAAATAATAACTTTTTGTTATACTTGAACAGCAACGAGAACGAACGGTCCAAAAAGGCCGTATCGCTTAAAACTAGAGTGTAAAAACATATTTCATGGCGCTACAATCCATATTGGTTGGGAGACATTTCCTTCTCTGAGCCATAGAAGGGCACTTTATCCCGGGTGTACTCGGTCGTTTTGGTTTTATCGAATCCAGTCCATGATTGTGTGGTCCTATGAGCGTGGCGAAGGTCTACATCATTCAGATCTGAGGTTGTCTATTCCAGTTCATTGTTCCAAATGGCATTGCGGGAGTTTGAATCGTTTGGATTCCAGGCATTTCGTTGGATGCATCCATCAGAAGTGGTCCAAGTATAGTCCGTTTTAGTGGTCCAAATTGCGGGGGTCTGTATCGTTTTATGCTATGGGATTTGTTCCATGTAGTCCTTTCCATCAGTTTCCGTCATCACCATGTAGTCCCGAGTGACATGGCAGGGGTCTGTACAATTGAAATTTATATTGCTATTGGATTGCATTATTTTAAATTTTAACAATTTTTTTGAAAGTAATTCAAATATATTTTTCTATAATCAACATATTCTACAAATTGTTAATCGATTATAAACCTATATCGTTTACAGTTTTTTTTGTAGTTTTTTGAGGTTATCGAATACTTAGTAGCATCAGAATGAAAACTTTACGTTTTTAAAGATATCAGGAGTGATTGTTGCATGTCACTCTTTGTAACTATTTGTGAGCAATACTTTTCAATTGGAATATATTTATTCATGCCCATTGAAGTTATCATACATCATTTCATTTCGTTGATATTTGCAATGAAATGTTTTATTTTTACATATCAGTTGGATTTTGGGTTTATACATTAATATTTCGAATATGAATTCAAATAAGAAAACACATATGAATTAGAAGGAACTAAACCATAGGATATAGATAAAACTACTTGATTAAATTGGACTGCATGGAATGAACTGCTCGAACTACACTAATGAACTTTGTAATGAATTATGTAATGAACTATGGGACAAACGAATACACAGTTGCAAACAGACCGATGATTAAGGTGCACTCTTCTTATCAAATTTATGCTTAGCTAATATCACAATCCAGCACTTTAGTGAATATATTTCACAATATCATATGCATAGTGAATACAGTATTGACTTCACTAACCTGAAACCCCTGCACTGGATTGCAGCCGCCGCTAACATTCTGCCTTAAAATCTCTCCGTTTGTAAAATCTCCCTCTCACCGTTTTGTTATGCTTCTATTGCGCACATCATAAGCAGCGCAATCTCGCTCTCACCGCTCTCTCGGTTTCTCACTCAAAAACTCCAAAAACACCTTCACCACACCACCGTTTTGCGCACAACCCAAGCCGGCTTTTAATGCGCCGCCGGCGGATCGTACAACGGTTGGGCTTCGGTGCGCACCAGCACGAGACGCGTAATTCATTCCCGATCAGCGGCCGTGTTTGCTGCACGGTGTGCGACGCGCACGTACATTCTACCCCGGTTTCGCGCTCCGGCCCAGCGACAGTCCCAGCCGCATACCAGCTGTGCCAGTTCACCTTTTCGCCGTTTCACATGTTTCGTCGGCTTTTCCGTCGTTGACCTGTGTTGTGCGTGTTCTGGGAGGGCCTTTTTTCTTCCTCTTCGGTTGGTGCGTATATTAGCGGCGTAATGCGCGAAGGTGAATGCGTTTGAGGGACGGGTTTTCGGACGCACGTCTGTAGTTTCGCGCGTGTGAGTGTTTTCGGTGTGTGCGATGGTGATCCGCAAATTTATGTGAAAAATAGGCCATTAAAGGTTTGACAGTGGGTTTTCTCCCCGCCCCAATAATGGTCATCCCGTCCCGTTATTAGGGAATCGGCTAGATCTGCTCGCACGGGCCGTCATCATAGACGCGGGCGCACACATACGCAAATGTGTGAGATTTTTCGGGAAGTGAGATGAGTTTAATTTAAGAAGAGTGCTTCTCTGTGCCGTCGCCTTCCTTCAAATTATGAGCAAAAGTTGGTCAATCGTTGTCTGTGGCCAGAAAGATATACGAAAAAGTGTCATCCACAGTGTTAGTTTTTGAAGATAATTTGATCACGCTGCTGGTGTGAGACCTTTATGCGTGTGGGCAGTGTCGTGCTTTTGAGTGCCTGTGTGCTTAACCATTTGCGTAACCGTAACCTGAGGGATTAGGGCTGTGTTGTGGGGTGTGATGTGATTGATTACACTGTTTGAAATGTTGTTTGTTATATGAGCCATTTATCTGGTTCGGCTGCACCACTCATCCCCGGCGCATAGAATATGCTCGGTCGCGGATGATCGTATTTCAGCTGACCGTGTGTCCCAATGTGTGCATGTGTTTAACGAAAGTGTAACTGTATGTGTGTGTATGTGTGAGAGTGCAGTGCGGCAGTGGTGGTCATTATCTGTCCCTCGGTTTGGACAGACTACTCGTTAGAAGGAAAATTATTACTGCCCGCGTCGAGATTATTTGTTTAACATTCGTGCTGTCCAACAAATTGGCTCGTGGTGGTGACGAGACGCAAAGCAGCAAACTAACCGGCTCAGAGCAACAGATCATGTACAACAGCCTGAGCATAAGCACCGTTCAAAACCACATGAGACAAGCAGCTGATTTCGAATTCCTTTTTTAAAGTTAAATAAGGTTTTTATCGTTCCATATGTTGCACAGGTTCCGTTGGCGGAATGCAGTTGTTGTCCAGAAATATCAATTTGAAATCCACTTACTTAAACTCTTAATTAGCCTTATTCATATCATTTTCATTTCTCGCAAACATGTCTCCAAAACTGTCTTCAAATCTTGTCACCAACATCACAACTGATAAGATTAGACGTGTACGTGCCATTTCTTGTATCAATCAAATTTAAGAAGGCTTCGTCACTATCTTCTAATTGTGTTTCGAAACGGATGTCTTGCGGTTACCTACCACAGTTGTGTTTGAAAAAGAAAGAATCGATGCTCAGAAGAGCACGTACTCTGCAACAAGGGACAGACTTCAGGTGTGAACTGTTTTGGGGGATTTGATTTTTATTTGCCTTTATTATTGGGTGCTGCTTCGGGCTCCGATCGTGTGTTTTTTTTTAATGTGCCATAAACTGTAATCAAGCGAGCTGACACACACACACTCCGCAGGATACATTTAGGGGCGTTAATGGTCATTTATTGTGTGGACAGGAAATATCAAGCTATGCGCCCCAAAAAAACACGTAACGCAGGACCGCAAGACGTGGAAGACTTGTTGAACCTTTGCAAAGAACCTACCTTGGTGCTTGTTGGGATCGGTTTGTAATTAACGGATTGTGTTGCTCTTTTTCCCTCCACTAAGAGTCTCCCCACAAACCCCTATATGACCCAGCAGGCCGAACTTGTTGGCACACACGGTGGTGTAGAACTACGTTTTTTTTTAATGCTATATTCTTCACCCATAAAGAGTGCGATTTTTGCGTCTTGAAACTTGTTTGCTTGTCCGAAGGAAGGAAATAATCCCTGCTCGCGAACGGCTGACCACTCCTGCAAGCACAACTCTTTCTCGCCGTCGTTTTGTGAAGGTAGAAACTGTACATTGAACGCTGGAGAGCATGATGAGGCGATGTTTATCTCGGATCGGCTCGATCCGGCTAGAAAAGCTGGTGAACGGTTTCTCAAGAGTCTCTTTGCAGCACTCCCTTCATTCGCGTCATGATCGCAAATTCCACTCCATTGCCAGTGGAGTAGGAGGAGGAAGGTGATTTTTTTTTTGTGGCTGCTTGCAAACACCTCGCCTCGATTGCTTCAAACGCGTTCAGGAATTTTGGGAGCTTTTTTTTTGGTTGTTGTTGCACCCGTCTGTGAATAAAATTCAGCATTTATTGCCGACCAAAAACCCTATTTTCGTGTTAGTGGCTTCGTCCTGCCCAACCTCACCGAACGTGACAACGTGCCGCGGCGGGTGGTGTGATGATCGCCCGCTGCGAAAGTGTTTAGAGTGTGTCCTCCTACGATGCTGCCGGGTCGCCGGCCGGGCAGCATAAATTTGCAAAATCTGTCTGAGAAGCAAGAGACGGTGTGGACCCGAGTTGCATGGATGGCGGAATTAAACGATTTTCTTATGGAGTCGTTTCGGGAAAATATTGGACAGTGTGTGTTATTTGAAACTTCGCTTTTTTGCGTGCCATTTTTTTCTCTCTCTCGCTAGCCCGCTAGCCTGCTGTCAACAATCAAGGAATGTGAAAATTTGTTGAAATCCTAGGTTGTCGTCGCCGGTATGGAGAGTGTGGTACGGGTTTTTTTATGTGAATTTTTAATCTACTCGGCATTCAGACGATCTGATGTGGTTTGACAGAGACACATGTTTTGTGAGTCCCCACTAGAGATGATAGTCTCTCTTTCTGTGTTCTCTTTTGTCTCCTCACGCACGCGGGACCGTGTGGAGTCGTTTTGGTTGTTAGATACTTTGCACCATTCGCCACATCCATTTTTTCGCCAAAAACCCCGAAAAATGTGCTGTTGGATTCGCGCAGCATAAAATGGAGTTACTGTGGGGCGGGCGCGTCATACCAGAGTAGCGCGCTTTAATGGTAATGGTGTGCTGCGGTTGCTAAATGATCATCCTGAAGCAATAAATTGGACCATGTTCCGTTATAACATAGGTGAAGCTCAGCATTTCAGGTTTTGGAAGCACGGTTCGGGTGAGCATATGATTTGCATGCGAAAAGATGGCTGTGCTTCGTCGTCTGCGAAAGATCGGTTTAACATACCGATGCTCCCGGATCGACACGGTTCATTGGATGTTTAATTAGCGATACTGTGATGGCAATCGTTCGCTGTATTAATCGCTAACATTAATAATTAATATTTGGGATTTCATTCATTGCTAAATTTGTAAGAAATTTGTATCTAATTACTATAATATTAAGCATATTCGTTACGGAAAAGCGGAGTAAAATGGCAACCTCACGAACCTAAATCATGTAAACAATTTAACATGCAAGCTTTTTAAGTGGACAGGACACAATAGCTTTGAATTGGTTTTTGTTTACTGATAATTGTTTTTTGGCATTAAAAATTATCTAGAGCTAACCCTTGATAAGTGTTTTATAATATCGCTCCAGCGTGTTAGATCGTTGCTAGGAAGTTTGTGATCTAGGCGTTACACTAGACTTTAGTTTAAATTTCCATTTACACATTGACAACTCAGTTAACAAGACATACAAGATGGTATGTTTCATCTATCGACAATTCCGTGAATTTAGTGATGTCTTAAGTCGTTGTTTACTTGTCTTTTACTCTAATGCGTGGAGTACTGTTCGGTACTATGATTTCTGAACTGCACTTCGTTGAATAACAGAATAAAGGCAATACAACGAAAGTTTACAAGACGTTAAAAAAGCTTTAAAATTTAGAGGACTTACAACCATGTCACATTATCGCTCACGTCGCCTTCTACTTGGTATACAGACGCTAGAACACTGTTTAACCTAAACTAATGTGTATTTTTTGCTAAAATACTAAAACACAAATTAGATGTCCCTTGTTTATTAGAGAAGATCAACATCAACACGCTTTCAAGACCTTTTCGCTCTCGTAACTTGCTTGTTGATTAGAACAGGCGTACCTTGTATGGATACAACGAACCGTTACAAGCTATGACAAGGCAAATCAAAACTCGATCCAATCACTTTGATTTTAGTTTAGCGACCAACGCATTTAAAGAGAATATTTTATTAATTTTCATTTTTGGCGTCACCAGATCAAGGCAGATTTTTGGGAAATAAGTTAGGTATAAGGTGTAGGATAGCTATTAAGTACAGATACATGAATCTAAATGAATCTTTGAAATGATTAAACGAATGTGACTCTCGGTTGCAAAGATTCATGAATCTCGAAAGATTCGTATATTTCAAAAGATGCACGAATCTCAAGGGATTCATACATCTCCAAAGATTCATAGAGCTTGAGCTTCTCATTATTATTCTTCTTGACATAGCAACCTAGGTGGTCACGCCAGTCTATAAGACTTCTTGACAAGTATCACGCAGACAGATAGTTTGTTTTGTTACGGGGAGACGGTCCATGCGATTCTTGATCATACATCTATGAAGATTCATGAGTCCCTGGAGATATACTAACTTTAATAAATTTATCATTTTTTTTTTATTCATGAATCTTAGAAGATTCATTTATCTTTTGAGATTCATCTTTCGAGATCAATGAATCCTTGGAGATACCTGAATCTTTAGAGATTCATAAATCATTGACGAGTCGATTCGAAATTCGCATCAGTCATCCCTGAAGATTCATATGAATGAATCTGAACGAAAGGTTAATGAAACCCATCACTACTCAGTTTGTCTTAGCCTGAAAAGTGCAAGACATATATGTTGGTAAATAAATAAATAAATAAAGCTTTTTGTTAAAACAATGTTCATTAAAAAGTAAAACTAGGCCATGTCGCCCCTTTATTCCTTAAATGAATCATACAAACTTGCAATATTGAAGTATAATTTCGCAATGAAGTACAGCAAAAGGATCTTTAACCTTTATTTTCTACTTCAAATCACAGCTAAACTCCAACAGTGCACAAATTTCGCTCAACCTAATTCGCCGCTTATCACTACAGTGCGATCTTTTAATCCCGTGCCAGAATAGAGCAACAAGCACAGTAAACAAAAGTCCAAACCACAACCAACCCGATTGCCGATGCTACCTTCCGAAATGATATTTTATAGTTCGGGAAAGGTTATCTCACTCCCGTGGTGAATAAAAATACAATCACGTAGCAAACCAGCGACCAGCGGTTGTGCCATGCCCGGTTGAGCTTATTTTTCACTCCAAAGAAGCCCCTGCCGTTTGAAACTGACAAGGCGAAGGTTTTTGTGCGACGCTGGACGCTGCTCACGTTGGTTGTGTGTGACGCGAGTGTACGCGATGCACCTTCCCTTGCCACGGTTGACGTATTCAGCTGTTTTGCCTCTCCGTATCAAGATTGTTTAATTCTTCGTGCAATTCATAGAGCAGGAAAGAACCTTTCTCCTCCCGGGTTTCCGGGGGTTTCAAATAGTTTTATTTAATTTTTCACCATGCTAGCAGGACCCGAGATGTGCTTGCTGCTACAGCCTTTCTAGTTTTATTATCGTTCGAGATTAGAAAGAAAAAACATTCTAAAATTTCCTTATCTCTACCGCATTATACCTTGCTTTTGTGTGCCTGGTGTTTGCGCTTGGCGTACAGGGCTGGGGTTCAGCGCTATCTACCCGGTGTACGAGGTGTACGCTATGCTACCTTTTCCGTGAAAGCTAGAGAGTGCAAGAACATTTTACAGCATTTTCTTCAAAGAATGGATTGTGAATTCCGTAACATTCCGTACCATTCCGGCACCACCGGTAGAGTACAAAGGAATGCATAATTTCACTGCAAGGAAAGGTGGTAGAGCTCGCTCTGCTCGCCGAGTGGCCCCGTTGGGAGCTATAGCAGCAACACACCGCAGCATGCTGTTTGCTATCATCATGCTCATCATCACACTCCACCTCATCATGGGCCATGAACAGAGGAATCCAATTTGGAGATTCTCGTACTTTCGTACCCGGGCCGCACACCAAAACCCACTATCTGCTTACACGGGATGCATATGTGTGCTTCAGTGTGCTGTAACAGTCTTCTCAGGTTAGGGTGGTTCATGTACCTTGCCCATACTAAGAATATGGAGAGTAAAATTTGGTTAAAAAAGTATGAAAGCTCAAGCTCTTCCTTTTCCGTACCATGTGACCCATGGAAAGCCACAAACCGAGAGTGGATCTCATGATAACTTCATGGCACGTTTTATGGCAATATCAACCGGAGCAGCCCGGACGTTGGGTGTAAATTTAGTAACAGAAATGTGTGAAAACCTAATAGTGCCTCCTTCTGGTAGTTGGCTTGCCGGTTGGTTTGTGTGGTAATGATTAAATGAAATGTACTCGGTACGTTGCTGTGTCCTTTTGATGTTACTTTATGCTACAGAAAACCAAAATCAAATAACAATTAACAAATGTATCGGACAGCCGGGCATGGAGTTGTTGGCTTGCCGAACGCCAACTTGTTGCATATTTGCTGTGCTTACATTTGTTGATCCAGTGTGGTCAAAGCTTGTGTGGTGCTTGTTTAAAAAATCCGTTACTTTAAGGCACACAGTTTAATTCGATTCGGCGTATAATTCTAACCCGTCAGTGCCCTACACCGGCGAAAAGAGTCGGACCAAACAGTACAGTACCTCCCGTCACTGCTTTGAATTTAAATTGAGTGTAATGGTGCTCTCCACGGGTGTATGTGTGTTGATTGTGCGATTGCGGGATTGTGCAAGAAATTTAAATTGGAACTGATTTGCACCTCCAACATCTCTCAGCAGCGTTTCGGCACTGTGCGCCATACTCCCTGGGTTGCTGGGTGTTACTTCACCGCACCAGATGTTTGTCATCAAATTATTTATTTACTATGCAGACAGTGTTTAAGCACAAAACTGTACCAATCGTTTGGTTTTGTTTACGATCACACAATCCGCAAACCAATCCAATTAGTTTGGAATATCCGTACCACCCTCTCTCTCTCTCTCTCTCTCTCCGGCTCTAGGTGGATTCGGAGTGTGTTGCGTTACGTAAAGGCCGAAGGATTTTGAGCTCGTTTTATGTGTACCGCCGCCGCCGAATGGTGAAAAAGTGACGCGGTGAATGGAAAATATCTCCCGTTCTAGAGCTGTCAATTGTCTGCTGCGGTTGACATTTCAAAACATAAGGGTGAAAACCTGGTGAAATGTTGTTCAAGCAGTGGTGGTGGAATGTCTGCAAACGGGTTGTTACTACGGGTGCCCGCAGGACGCAGGATGTAATGCGACAGTCTACCCAGGGTTTATTGGGTTGTCATCGGCAGCAGAGCGCGACTTTGTTGGAGACTTATCAACGAGAGAAAGAGTGGGGAAATACTGCAAAAAACGGTTTTCATTCGATACGATCATTGCCTCGATTGAAGCGGCAAGCTCGGGAATGAATGAATGGAACCCATGAAGGTGAAGAATGAATGAATGTGAAAATCCTAAAGGCGTCTTCCAACGTCTTACCGTCGGAGGAGAGGTGTTGAGAAACCGGGGCCAGTGTTTGATAGTGGCACCCAGCCACACGGCCGTTGACTTGAGCAGTCAATTAAGTGAAATATTTATGTTTGCTCGCCGCGTCTTTGAAGCGAAGATAAAGGCAAAAGGGCAACTCGGGGGAGTTGACGTGTGAACTCTCCGGTGCGTCGTAGAAGAGTGCGGTCCATCACGCCACCAGTGCCAGTGCTAGTTCTTTGACAAACTCCGCTGTCAGATTAAGAAGGTGCTCTGTAATGCAAGCACTAGCTGCGAATGGCGGGGTGAATGAAGACTTCCCATGTAGCTTGTTTTACGTTTCTTTAATTCAATTGTATTTTAATTTGAGGTGATGATAACTTTTCTTTAATATGTCATTCCCCTTGTTTGGAGCAGCAGCTTGCATGCAGAATTCTCTGTTCCCAGGGCTTGAAGGATGTCAGAAACAAAAATTGCATTTTTAATAAAGGTTTTATAGTCCATTTTTTTAATTGTTACGATAAAAAACGTTTTACATTGAATTCTATTGCTGCGGCTTTTAAATTGCATTTTTATTTCGAAATTCTTGGTTGGGTTTAGCTACGTCTTCTACACGCGTTTATTAACTCGCTGAGACTCTTGCATCATTTATCCTCTCTGTTTATGTCTTTTTAATGATCATCTTCCAGCAATTCGCCTCCATATTAAAGGTCATAAGACGAGGAATGCTCCACAGAAAATTAGGTTAAAACAGGCTCATCGAAAAGCTCGGACGATAAAAGCAAAGATTTCCTCCAAACGGTTTCATCACCCACTGGTGCATCATTGCCCCGCGAGGGCCTTTTTCCATGGCGATCCACGGTGTTTACGGTGTGGATTAAAGGGAATTAAACGAACTCGGTGACGGTGGTGGATGCCATTTTCGGCGCTATAAAAAGAGTTAAAAATGGCAACGAAAAATGTAGCACCCTAATTTTGGCCCACGGACGGACCCGCACAAACACACTCACTCACCTGCTGTGTTCGGCGATATTGTAGCCGACAGTTTGATGACGTTTTCATCTGTCTCGATTCGAGGTGTCCCGTGGTCGTGTTCTACATATTTGTGAACGATCGCTTGCCCTCGAATCGAAACAACAGTGAGGCGACATTTTAGTATTGACCATCAAAACATAATGTCAACTCATGGTGTTTTTAGGTCCGATTGGGTGTTGTGTGCCGCTCTAAATAGCTCGTAACGATTAAAAAGGGATATTATGAGCCAACCGGTGTAAGGTGTCTAGTTAGTGTAATGGATAGTGCTTTTACGATGCAGATTTTAAGCATTTAGTCATTTTACAACTCTTCACTCTGTGATATCGTTCGTTCAACTATTTTAATGCACTTCTCCCGCTGTGCAGCTACGATCACGATCAAACACCACGTTGGTTCACCGCGGGGGTATGTTGTTGTGTGGCCCGAAATTTAGATAACAAATAATTGGAAAATTGCAAACCAACTTTTCACCCACCACCTCCGGGCATTGGCTCGTTTTTTGTCAGTCCAGTCAGTCCCACTTTCTTTGGAGAAATTTGGTGTAAAATTAGCTGCGCCCGTTTAAAGTAGCTTTTCTGTTTGGCGGCGTGCGGGTGCTGCTGTTGGGTTTTTGGAAGATTGAGACCATTTTTTCCGGGCTCCTTCCCGGTGCGTTGCGAGCTGGCACTTGTCGGCATTTTCTTTGCACCGGAATTCGGCGGACTAATGAGCACACTTCCTTAATCTTGTGTGGAGGTTGTGGAGGAGTAAAATTGGATCCATATTATATCGGTTGGGGGAAATAAAGAAAAAAGAGAGAAAAAGCTGCACGCCTATCGTATCAGATTGTGATAGGCACACCTACCCCATTACTTCGCTGTGTGCCGATCTTGTGAGGATGTTGTGCATTTTGTGCACCCAAAAGACGATCCGTTGCGCATATCGTCGTTGCGCAATGGACGCACCACAAGCAGATGGTTTAAGCGGGGCAATGTACTGACTTTCTTCTCGCCAAAAGTAGAAAAGCTTTGTGTCATTATTTCGTTCGATAGTTTTTTTTTTGGCAAACAAGAATAGTTAATTAAATTCGCCAATCGAAATGTTGTAGGAGAGAGAGGAGCCTAACACATAATCGACCCGTAGTTGATTGGCAATTGTTTTTTCGCGCTAATAAACCATTGGAGGCGTGTTGCGCAAGCCGCGACGAATCGATGCACCCGAACGAGGAACGGAAAGCTTAATTTGCGCAAAGGGCAATTTTGTGGGCGATCGATTCGGCTTTTTTATACTATAAATAGAAACGTATTGGTTGTGTGTCATGTGTGAACACCTGTGCTGCTGGGTTTACTTTCTTTTAAGTATTTTATCTTTCTATTGAGACACTTTTTAAGAGCATGATGTGTTACGAACTAATCCTTCATTAGCTGAGCATGATCGTTTTAGTAAGGGGTTTTGTTTTTAAGTCCGAAAAAATAGTTTCGTTTTAAATAACAGGTTTAGCTGGGCGGGCTGGCTGAGTGAGAGGTAATTAGTGCAAAATTAAAGCAAAAGAAAATGAGAAAAACAACACAAACAAACACACACGGTAAACGTTGTACCAATTAAGATGTTTGGAGTGGATTAGAAAGCAAGAAGAGCGGTTAGGAATAAACAATCATCGGCTTAATGGGATGATGTTTGATTGTTTCTTTCGTCTCAATTTAATGTGATTGTTAGCCTACCTTTTCATTCCTCACTTTATACCTTTTTTTACTACATTCATGCATGACAACATCGGTATGAATGATTTCTAGACAACAATAGTGGTGATGTGCATAGAAAAAAAAATCAATCGCTTTGCATAAATCCAACATTGCCCTACGTGTCTAGCACAGAGGCCCGCCCGGAGGAAGTGTAATTAAATTACTACCATTCGCTGCAGTGCCTAGGCCCAACATAGTTGCCGGAACGAACACTACCGAACGCCGAACAGTTAACGACAATCGAATCGTACCCGGTCGCGGTAAGGCAGTAACGTTTAATTGAAATATTAGCATTCCGGCGCGATATTTGCCGGGCGGCGTCGGCATACGTCAATCGACACAACAAACAGCTCAGCAGCTCCCTTAACCACCATAAACCGGAAATGTCGAAAGAGCTGTGTTTGGTTGGTTTTCCAAAATTGGACAAATCAACAAACGTTACCACAGCTCACGCATTTGTCTCTTTCGGTCTCGTCTGTTTTTCGGTGCTAACGGGTTTGCCCGTTCTTTAAGTGCTTCTCGTTTAATGTTTAGACTGTGACAGGTTTTGGTGCCGGCTGTTGGTTTGGCCTGTTCTACGGTCCGTACAGACAGACAGACGGACGGACAGACGTCACGGATCTTCCAGCGATATATCCCACGCTTTGCGTTTGGCACGACGATTGTGTTGTGCCCATGAAAGGATACACTTTGTCGATGTGCGAGGAGGGTAAACTATTTGTTTTGCAGGCTTGAGTTTGATTAGATTTCACTTCTGCGCTTCTGCGATCAAACGAGTTCTTGGAGAACGCTCAAGAGCAGATGGTTGGTGGTGAATGCGATCTCACGATGGGAATGGATTGTCGGTGTCCGTGTTCTTTCTTCTTGCGGTGGTTTTAATTCATTTTATTTGAGTTGGTGAAGGCAGGGCTTTAGTTACTTTGTTTATTTAATCGATTTGGTCTTCTTTAAAACCATGATTTATTGTTGGTTATCCTCTACAAAGTTTACATTTAGAGAGTTCTTTCGGAACAATTGATCTTTCGGGTACATATTCCTTTTTAAATGTATTTTGGACCGATTTCCTACATATTTTTCAATTTTAAACTAACGACCTAAACTAGTTTACAAACTCTACGCTGCAAATGATTCGTGAGTATACCTCCATTTTTCGAGTAGCTACACGAATCTCATTTTACGTTTTTACTATAAAAAATCCTTTTCCTTAAAATTGATCCCTTTCTCCAGCATTTAGCACTGCACGGACAATTGACTGAGTTTTCCCAAATTCACAATTTCTGTTACAAAAGAAAAAAACTGCATTTCAGTTCGATCGCCACCCGAGCACGGCGATTCGAAAGTCCTTTCAAGTGGCTGGTGTTGTCAGCGTCAGCGACCGGGGTAAGTGCCGTGTGTTTCGTTCGTTCGTCATGTTAGCGTGTTTATCTCAATCAATCTGTTACGACCGAAAACATGAACGGATCGCGATCTCGGCCACTGTGTGGTGTGGTGGAAAAATGGGGGGTTTTTCTTCGTGCGTGACATCTCTTCGGGCTTCTTGCTTCTTCTCCGGCAACGCACACCTTCGAAACATGATCACACGAGTATTGCTCACGACCATAAACCAAGCGTCCGACCGACAACGAATAGTGGAGTGTGGCATGGTAAAAGACAGGTGGCGGCAGCGCAAGCTTCCGTGGTGCGGGGTGCCGAACAATTCCCAATCGGAATTGCGGCTCCTGGGTTTTACTTTTTTTTCGTTGTTTAATATAACATACAACGATTTCTTTCCCCAATGTTTTTGTTGGCCACCCGCCATATTGACTGTTTGCGAACATGCCGCCGGTTGTCGCCGTCTTCGTCGGACGACGCCGTTCCAATGTCGGTCGGGTTAAGTTTTGCCGGTGAAAGCTGTTAAGATATGTTTTGACACCACGCACATGGGAACGATATGTTATTTTCACGGGCATTCACGAAGATAAATTGAACGGACGCGAGATTTGCGTTTCGGTTGAGCAAGTGCCGCTTGTTGTTGAAACTTCGCCAAACGGGCTTTCCATGAGGCCGCCGGTTTGCCGGGGCATTTTGGGGGGGGGGGGCAAAGTTTGCTGTTGTCAAGTGAGCTAATCGTTGAAATAAATTTGAATCATAAATAATGCTTTGACATACATGGCCGAATAGTGTTTATTTTAATCTTGAAAAAAAGGGTGTAAACAGGAAATGCCGGTGAAGTTGTCTGGGACATAAAAAATGAAGAATGTGATATTGAGCTGCTGGTGCGTCTTTCTATATCTTCCTGCGGCAAAGCTTATATTTAGCTGTTTAGCTGAGCGCTTGGCCTGTTTACATAATTTTATATTATTTTTTGAAAGAATGCAAAATCATATGAAATTCAAGGCGTGTCAGTTTTATGGATTTTTGGCAAAAAATCAACCTCCAAATGTCAATAATTCAGCCAATTCAGTCCAATAAGCGAATTGGTGATGCTTGAATAAATTAAAATTTTAAATTTTCTTTCTCTCTAAACATAATTAAATTGTAAAATGAAAGGAATGATATTAGTTTCTTCTTAAAATCGGTAAAGTTATTAAACCTTAAACCGAACCTCTCCACTGTAGTACCATAAAATCAACATTTTAATACTCTTTGCGACTGTTTGATGTGGTACCGTTTGCAAAAAAACACACAAACACAGCTTCATAAATCATCGTTAGCAAAAGCAGTTCTACCACAGCGACCACAAAAACCGCACACACAAACTAACCCCGTCCCAGAGGTTGTCCTTCAGAGATGCGTTGAGCAAACTACCTGGCAAACTCCTCGGTCTTTGCCGAAAAAAAAAACAACAGGAAAATAACTTGATACAACCATCATTCTCATCGTTGCAATGCCCCTCCACCATACCATAACGATGGTATCGTTTCCAGGGCTTTTGCGTGGCTCGTTCGCTCGGTCTGGTTCCGGGGATCACTCCACTTACTCAAATGTGTGCAAAATCCTGGCTGTCACTATGCACAAACCAAACCAAACGCCACACCGGCACAACACAACAATGTTTTGCATTCATGTGTTGGCAAATTTCGTCGCATATTTCATTTTTATTGCAAATTACACTCGGAGATGATGGAGTTTGGAGTTTGGAGAAAAACATAAGCGGGATTGATGTTGTCGCGGGGTGGTTTTGTTGGTTTTATTTTGGTGGTTAAGTGTGTGTACAGTCCTACAGACAGTGATACAATCAACTCAACGTGTAGGGGATTTTTACCCTTTTTTCGTGTTTGGGAGGAGTAGATTCACTTGTCCTTCAAGTGTTTGTAAGTCGACCTTTGAAGAAAAAAAGACTGATACGGTTTCGAGATGATGCATTCTTTACAGGCACTGCTGTGTGAAAATAAACATCTTCGTGATCTTGGTTTATTGTTGCATAAACGGTAGTTAAAACATTTTCACTCCCGAATGTCCAAACCTGTCTGTTCCTCTGCGCGTTACTAACTACTCACGCACTCTGCCATAAACGAACGCCGCATTGAACAGATTATTAGAATTCCATCAGTCGTATGTGCTCCACCGCTAAGAGGAGCCAGCTATAAATAATGTTTGTCTGATTTCTTTCGACGCGAGGAATCCATCAATACGCACATCCATCGGCACAACACTCACTGCGGAACCACTAATCCACTCATAGGTCCATTTGTTGTGGCGTGTTCGCGCGCTAGACGTACGTGGAATTTGCGCCCGCTGCAGACGCTTTCTTCCATGACTCCCCTACGGTGGGACGTTTTAAACCGCTCCTGCTCCATACTGTCCTCCGCACTGCGCTTTATTCTATCACTCATCGCGCTGACCATTTCGATGACTTATGAACTTCGGTTCACCACCACTACTCGCCATTGCCAGTCGTCGGCGACCACGCGCGGGTCCGGGGAAGTCTATTTTTGGGAGGTCTACTGGGAGTGCCGTTACGGTTCCTCGAAAAGTGCAACGCGCACACACGGTTTCCACCTAGTGACGATATTGCAACAACGGTCCGTTTTTTTCGATGGAGAAAGAGGGAGAGAGAGAGAGGGAGTGAGGATAGGTAATCGCTATTCGAACCGGAAAAAGCGCACATTGAAGACGTGCCCAGCCGTGTGAGGTTTGCGTGTTGCCGCGCGTGTTCGTTAAACCGTTGCGCAACTTGAAATGGAGGAGACCCTATGGCGTGTCCACTCCCCCTGGGGCGGACACGTTGTCACAGAACCTCTACACTATCGATCTAGGCGCGTTTGGTCAAGCGTTTCCATGCAGCTGTTTCAACAGCTAGCGAGCTCTTTCCTAACCTGGCTTGCGACCGTTGTTTCGTTAGTGTCGTAATATATGGGTCATGCTGAGGTGTTTGCGCACGGGAAACTGCTAGCCGCCTCTCTCTCTCGTGTGTCACAAGGGACACGAGGGGGGGACATTAAATTAAACTAAAATTCTAGGGAATCCCTCAAGTGTCATAAATGAAGTGTGTCTTGGAGACTTACGACTTTCTTTCTCGGGTAGGGGACGTTCTGCTGTCCATCTCATTGTCAGCTCAGAGTTCTAAGGGAATGCAGGGAGCGTTGGAAGATTGTTTTGTTTAAAAAGTCCATCACCATTTAAATCTTTGCGTTAAATCCCACCAAACATTAATGTGACGAGTAGTCTTTGTTTGGGGAGGGATTTAACACTACAACTTTGACGTGATTTATTGGGAAGCTTGGTGTGTGCGGGATATACAGGGCAATTATAAATCTCTGTTTGTTTGATAGATGTCACGGTGGAAGTTAAAAAGAGAGTGACAGAGAGAGAGCGAGACGGAGTTCACTCACTCAACAAAGAATTTAAAATGCATAAACGCAACGCAAACGACCGCCTGGCATCAAATGACACGTGTGTGTAACCACAACCGCAAGCTCATTAAACGAGTTATTCTAACCTCGGTTTCCATATCGATTTAAGGCTAAAGCAAACAACCTGTTCCAGCAAATTCCGCCTAACGGTTAAATTTAGTACAAACGGGATATAATGTTTTGGGCAATCAATCTATCTTGATTAGCATCCCCCCCCCCCAATGTGTAGGTTCGATTTTGTGAAAACATGCACACGATTGAGTATTTCATAGGTTTAGGTGGGAGACCACCGACCATCATGTGTGTGTGTGTGTGCTTGTTTGCCTGTTTGTTGGCCCTTTGACCTTGCACGTTCTCGTTTTCCATTAGCAAGCTGCCATCGGAAGCTGGCTCGAGGCAAACGCCCCGTACCAGAGCACACTACTGTTCAAACATAATGGCAGTTTTGTGTAATTTGCCGTTGGGTTATTTCAAGTACACTGGAGCAGCGGACCCTGAAGGGATAACGCGTCAACAGTTTCAACACCGTGCTGTGGCCGGTTTGGATGTAGAAAGAGCTCCCTGATTGCATACAGATTTACCACGCTGATGAATTCATGATTGATCGAATGATACTATGCGTGATCAAATAAATATCCTGGTAATGGTGGAACCCAGGATAAGGCTTGTTAATTGCTACAAGGGACTTTAAATTTGATGTTAAATTTAATTTGTTTTCAAGCAAGATAATGCTGCTATCTCAATAAAAGCGCATGGGTCATTTGGGATACTTGAGGCATTCCCCGGCATTCACTCAATAACGACCAATTGTAAATTGGGAACGGAGAACTCACACGCGAAACTTGCAATAAACATCCCCATATCACAATGTAACGCATAGTGTGCTCGGGGCAGTCTCGCCGCGTTTCCAGAAGCCAAACCGTGCAAATCCAATTAATCTTCGTTCTCTTTTCCACGACCTCGGGGGCAGGTTCCTTCATCTCCTCCATCTCGGGACCACCATCGCACCAAGGTCCAAAGATCTGAGACAATGATTTCCACGTCCATTACACCCCCTACGGTGGTGTGTTGTGTCGAGAAATACCAACATGAAAGGAGAGGAAAAGTGCAGGGTCGTACTGTTTTTTTTCTCTTTTTGCTTTTTACTCAACATTTTGAATTGTCCAACCTGTATTTGATCGCCAGCGTGTGTGTACACAGAAACAACACGCGGACTTGCTTGTGACTTTCGGGATGTGATAGTATCTCACTGGCGTACCGGTTCGCTGGATCCAGGCTTTACACCGGTACCAATTTCTTGTTCTCCACCCTGGAGGAAGGCCTTTCTCTATGCGTTTCTCTCTCTCTCTTTGAGTTTTGTGGTTCAGTTGGCGCATACATGATAAGGGACCCCTTCACTTGTACGTAAGTCAACCACCAACATAATACCAGCAGCTGTGTCAGCTGCAGGCAAGTGGTCAGTTCTTGCGTGTCCTTCGCACAGCACCGTTGGTACAGGTTTCTGCCCCAAACCACCGCGACAATGGAGCGCGAATGTACGAATGCCGCTGGACTGCACTCACGAACTAGGTCCGGTTGGTTTGGGGGATATTTTCCCCCCCCCATGCTCTCGGTGCATGGTTGCCAGTGGCACCAAGTACACCAAGCTTGTTGGTGGTGGAGGTGGAGCATGATGTGTGTGTTTGGGTCCGGTTTGAACAAGGGTGACCTGCTGCAACTGTACTTGAAATTGCTGGAAGGCTTTTGGGAAGCTGGTTTCATGCAGCGCAAGTATTGATTTCTGTGTTGAAGCGTATCTTGAAGCTGAATGTCTGTGAGGTATTGTGGAATTAAGTAGAGCATTTGAATTCTTGAGGATACATACTCCAGTGAGACAAATCATTCTATTTTTAGTTTGATGACTTCAACCCAGTAATCTCAAATATGTGATTACTGACAACCTGCGCAATATCGAGTAATTCTACGAAGATTCCTTAACTCGTTGAAAATTCCTGGAGGCGCTAAAAGGATGAAGATGAAGACAACAAATAGTAGAAGCAGTCATCTTCCAGCTTTAACACTCGCTTAATAAATTGCTGCTTCAAATCAGCACACACGCAGCCAAATGTGCTCATCTCTCTTAAAGCGAAACAAAGAATCAAGAAAAAAACCCGCCAAAACCAAACACTCCAAAAACAAAACCATAAACAAAGATAAACTTCTTCGGTGCACGAGATTTCATTTCAGCTCCTTGCGTTGTGTTTGGCATCGGGCTCACAGGGTTTCCCCTCATTTCGGGGTGCCGCTCTAACGATTAATCTTCCAGCCGTTTGAGCCTTTGGCGCCAACATTAGGGAGCCGGTGAAATGGTTGCGATGAGTCACCGGTGATGTTCACGGACATCCTCCTGCCTTGCGTAGCATCGTTTCTTATTATCCCCGCTGGCTATAATTTGGACGCCATATAGACACGGGATTAGAGGAAATAGTTTCTCTCTTCCCCCTTTTTTCTCCTAAAACGGCTGCATCGATAAAAACGATGTCCACCATTAAATGGCGATTATGATAGCTGCAACGATACGACGAAACGAGAAACGTACTACACGACGAGAGATGAGTTGGGTGTTTGCATTTAGAGTCGGTTCCGGTTCTTTTTTTGGGGGGGATGAAACCCGCACTCACATACCCAGTGTCGATGACGGGAGACGCTTTACGTGCTGTGCCATAATGTGGAGGGATTTAATTAATTTCCTATCCTTCCTGCTGTCTCTTGCACATCTTTCTCTACCGCCCTTTTATCCGACCAGCTCGTAAAAGTGTGTGACGTGATGCTGCGACATAAATAGAACGGAGGCTCCAGGCGTGCGCTTGAGTCGTGTGGAAGTTGATGATGGAGGTTTTTTTGTGCAAAAAAACATAACCTGGAAGAAACGCGCCGCTTCACATGGAGCGTCACTCACGCGCAGCACGACCAGTGTTAGTCACGAGATATTTTTGTGTGTTAGGACATAAGACACAACTGTGTGACGTTAATTGCACAATACTGCAATTATTTTTGGGATGACTTGCAGTGTACTTACATCACCATTACTGAACAGTTGGTTCCCGAGGGGGATCACCTTTTAGCGCTTGTTGGGATCCTGTTGGGAAAGGTTTCCGCTTAGACGTCATAATTTACCCCGAAAAGCCATTATAATATGTCAATCAATTTTTGTAGTGTTTCCACCAACCCACTTCTCCCATTGTTGCTACTAGCGTACTCAGTTGTTGGCGCATCTGGGTGCCTATTTTATGATGACAAGCGTTCAAGTCTGTCCCCTCCACGCGCTACAATATAGCGAGCCCCTGCAAGGGATGGGAAATGGATTTCAGTATGATAATCTTTCAACCCAGTGATAATGAATATTAATGCCATTCTGGTGGTTATTTATGGTGATTATCGGTGATGTCCGCGTGTTGCGTTTGCGGTCCAGCCAGGCTGGGGGGAAGCCTAGCCATTGGACACAGCTGTCACTACGCTGCCCCGTGGGCGAGTGCTTAAATAATTAAAGCATGTTTAATACTGCAGCTACATAATTCGTTGTGCTATCGCCTTTACAGATTACAGTCTTTCGTGATTGAATTGTAGGGAATTGTAGGTTTATCAAGCGAATTGGAGTTGTCATGTTTATCATTGTGTGCCATGAATGCATAATGAACAGCCAAACAATGGTGCTTGTTTTCTGGGAAGCATTTCAGATCTGTCACCTAAATATCGTCTTTAAAAAGCGGGGCACAACTTTCACTGCTCGCTACACACCAAGTGGTTGCAATCAACTTGTCATAACTTCATTGGCGTCACTGAATGCGCTACTCTTCTGCCAGGCGCGGCAGCATGGCTTTTCCCGAATCTTGCCAATGAAAAATGAAAATAAATAAAAACCCCATCTTTCACTCGCCGTTTTGCGCACAGGTCTGGGAGGAAAAGTGAGAGGGTTTTTTCGTTTTGCGGTCCGTTTCGGATGGTGTGTCCCAGTCGTATGCTGTTGGGATGATGTTGCATTGGCTGAAAATAGCACACACCATCGCCCAGACCGTTGGAAGACGGGTCTTTAGGCTAGGTCGTGAAGAAGAGCATCACACACTGCGAAGCATCAAGCGGGCATCACTACAACACGGATTCTAAATGCGGGCCAATTTTTCACACGTCCTCTTACCGGTTGGTGTGGTCGCAGGGCATCGAAGCCACAGAAGTCACCCAGTTCATAGCGAGCGGGAAGAAAATACTGGAGTGAAAACTTGGTTATTGCTTTTCGACTGCAACAAAATGGAGAGAAGCAGATATCTCTCGCCCAACTACAGATCTGCTTCGTTCGCCGAAATGGACGGAATGAATCAATTCTATTCCCTTTGCAAATAGAATGAAACATTTTCAGTTGTGAAGAAAAATAGAACTTTGACGACAGTGTTTGGTACAGATTCGCCGTCATCTTGCCACCTTTCGCACGTAGTACGGGAAGTATCGTTATTAGGTAACACCAACAAAGCCCTCAAAACGCTGGCATGGCGTCTGTTTGGTGAAGCAACAACACATTGCTTCTACTACTTACCATCAAACTCATGACAACGACGAAGATGATGCTGATGATACTGCTGGGGGCACGAAGGTGGCGGTAGTGATGAGATCATATCAGAAAATAAGCCGGCATGAGTAAGAGGTTTTTTTATTATTATTTCGCTCTTGTTGCCCTTTCCGAATTCGTGAGGAGTTTTATGCGCGCTTAGCGGCCCGCAACCAAGCCGATCATCGTCAATTGTTGTCGTGCTCTAGTTGGTGCGCGCTTGATACCGATTTGATCAACCAGAGTATGTGATAATATCGTCCAACCCGAAATTGATTGTCTCGATTTCCGCCGGTGTCGCCGGGTGGTGGAAAGTCGAGGAAACACGTGTGTGTGTGGGTCCTAGATTTACAAAATCGAGCCCACCCCTTCTATTGTTACATATGGCTACGATGGTGGATGAAATGAACAGCTGGTTACGTGCCGAATTGTTTACTTTTTAATTATTTCGATCTATTGGAGCTCATCGTCATAACACTGACGGTTGGTGGTTAATGCTCCGGAATAATTGAATCATAAAATGTGTAATTTGAAGAACCTGAAGCTGTGTTTAATGTACCAGAGCTTATGCCGCTCTACTCTAGTTACTGAAGCTTTGTACAATTTATGCAAATATTGGAACATACTGCCATTTCGTTCAATTGGAACCTCTCCAACAACCACAACCGTGACATAAAATCCAATTTCCTTTCTTTTCCAACAGCTAACGTTCCCAACGTACATTCTTGAGTTTCCAATAAATACTTAACCAGAATGCAGTGATTGTGTTTCAAGTGTCCGATACCGTATCGCTTTGCTGTTCCGTGCACCAAAGTCAATTAATTTGTGTCAACTGTGTGCGAACCTAGTCAGTTAACGAGATAGTTAACCGAGTTCCATCGTTTATGTTTTGTGCAATTAACAAATCCAGAAAGCGTTGCCTTGGGACGTTCTTCCAAGGTTGCGGGTTCATCGTTTGGACACTTTCTCGAACATCGTCCAAGAGTTCTTGGAAATATTGTACATTACTGCACACTACAAAACTTCTTCTCAAGTCCAGCTCAAGACACAGACGCAATGGCTTACGCAAAGTGACAGTGTGTCACCTTCGACAGCAGTGTGAGCAGTCGTCTAATTAGCGTACCGGCACACCGGTCAGAAAAGTGTTGAACCCAAGAATGACGTCTTCGTTTCTAGCGCATTGCCTGTAACGTCTCGGTCGCGGTTAAGGCGCAAAATCCCACCCAAATAAAGTGTGTTACGCTTCGACGTGGTTCAATGGGGCGCTCTCATTGGATCGATCGGTACTGGTGCTGGTGCTAAGGGGGTACGACGTTGTACATCGGCACGTTGTAGTGTAGGCCCTCAATTATCCCGCCATGGGAGCGCACGGTTCGAAGGAGAAGCTGAGCCGATCCGCTTCGGAACGCTACGTTCACACGCAGGTCATCGAGCGGGAACGGTTCGGCAGTTTCGGCAAACGTGGTCGCGGAGGTAAGTGCACACGGGTCGTACGCCCTCGGCTCAGGGGGTCGGGGATGCAAACCACCATAAAACAGCAGCGAGAACAGTCGACGGCGACAGCTGGGTTGGGGGAAACAATTTTATTACAACGGACACAGTGCCGACCGAGAGGAGCTTGCCTATTTTTTTTTGGTTGAGTATGGTCGGTTCGCTTCGCTTGCAACTTTGTGGTGTGCAGTGTGCGGTGCCGGCGAACGTCCCGGGAAAGCGTCCCGGGATGGGGACAAGATCTTGGCGGAAAATTTGCATACAAAACAATTGGCCGGAAAAGGAGCTGATAAATTTTTACCACCTTTTTGTTTGTGCAGTTTGTGTTCCTTTTATTTACAGCGGGGTCATTGGGTACATTTCGTGGTACAAGATTTGTGATTGTCCTCCGGGGAAGTTATTTTCAGACTAAAAATGTGTAGGAAGTGTCGTTTGTTTTAACACTGCAGGTTTTATATACAGATTCTGAATGATTGATGTCTACTGCATAATGATTAGAAAAGAATGCAACAAACAATACTGGAGGAAGTATTGGAATTTTTAGATTCTTTTATGAAGAATCATATTGCAAAATAGCTGAGAGATTACATCAATCAGATAAAAATAACTTTAAGAATATATAAATCCAGAGGTTTGGTTACAATGAAGTTATACATTAATTTTTAATTGGTTTAAATAGGAATTAGGTTTAAAAGAACAATACCCTGATATCTTCTTTTCATAATATTTCTAAGGAAAAATATAGAAAAGCTAGCAAATGTGTACAATAATTCTCAATTTAAGTGTCTGAAACAACACAACTAACATTTTTAGTAGTTTTAAATACACTAAACCTGGAGCAAAACTATAACAACACGAACAAAACCTCTTGCATTCACGCATCGTTATTTCAACGTTATTTCAACCCAAAGAGCCAAATTTGCTTAAGCAGCTAATTTTGGCATGCTGAAGAATTCGCTGCTTGAATTCGCCTTTTGCTGCAGACAAACAGCATCGAAGTTCCAGGTGGTCCTTCTAAATAGCGCTTAAGCAGCTTCCTTATGCCACGGTGCCAGAGATTATTTTGCTTTGTGTTTTATTTTCAAGCAAGCGTCATCGATGAAAGAAACAACAAGATTTGTTTCGTTTAAGCATATATTTTTAAATTCTTTGTATTGATGCATTATACAAAATTTCACACAATTTACTGTACAATCACAATCAGTTCACTCAATATTATTTCTTCAATTACCGAATCTAACTTGTGCAGCAGCAATGAGATGATCGACGGCCTCAGTCTTTGAAACTTTGACAAGAGCCCCCTTGTACCGATGTCATGCATTAGAAAGCTATGAAGTTCGACCAAGTTTGGTACACGTTCTTTACAGGCCTTAAAGTTATATCATGAACCCTGCACATAGTGCTAATCAGCCGCAAAGTTCCAAAGAGTACCGTGTGCTTGCTCAAAAGCTTTATGGTTCCACCAAGTACCGTTTCATCTCTTAATCAGCCACAAAGTACGACATCGGAACGATTTTGCGTTAAACAGTCCCAAATCAGCTATGGAGCTCGAGCTGGCTATTTGCGAACCTTCCAAGAATAGATTTTATTTTTATTTTATTAAAGCATTTATTGATAGCTACGATAGTACAATAAAACCATACAAATACAATGGCTCTATACAAAAAACTGATCTCAATACTAAGAAATTGAAAGTGAACTAATGTTACTTTTAAACACAACCTAAAACTGACATTTATGAGATGCGAACTGGTTAAAGTGCGTGCTGTAGTAAAGCAAAACATGCAAACCGAGCAAAGGATGGTTGTTAGCGATGTTACTTAAACGCAACGTTATAAAAGTGAAAGCTCTATTTTTTTATCAGTGTAATATTTTTGCGTTAATTTATCTTTTTTTTTTGCCATCCAAGAAAAACACATTTCCATCCAAGCTTCGTCAAAATACTGTAGCGCATGTTTATCTGTGTAGCAAATGTGTGAAGCGTCAGCTCATAAAAACTGGGTACAAAGATTCAGTTTTTTTTTGCAAATCGAAAAAGTACAACCGCTTTCTTCAATCTGCAATCTGGTGGAATATTTTACCCCGTTTTGAAGGTGTTCCGCTGCAATCGGTGCCGCCGCCCCCCAGGGGGGGATGTTTAACCCGCAAAAGTCAATCCACAGATGGATGGATCCAGCCCTGTGCGCATACTTTCAACCGTTCAGGGACCGATCAGGGAAAGGAAAAATGTGATGCTTGTCTGTCTCGGGAGGGTTTTTTGTTGCTGTTGTCATGAACCACAATCGTCTAAAGACGCCTTAAGGGTATTGCACACGCTCAAGCAGTCAATGAACATGCCGTACCGGATGGCGTGTGTGTGTGTGTGTGGTAGTGGTACAAGTGCAAAATTCCATCCGATCGATCCAGCTCAGTTTGGATGGCTGGCGTGTGGCCTTCGGCGTTCGAAGGTTTGGTGTTTGGTGAGATAAAAAAGGGCTTCGCTATTATTTCGTTCATTTTTTTGTAGCGAGTTTCTCTCTGTCCCGTCTGCGATGCAAAAAAAACCACCCAGCAGCTCATCTGTGCCGGCCTTCATCCGCGTCGAATGGTCTGCAGGGGCACACGGTCGTCACACGCCTGCTCCAGATGCATAGGAATTATAATTCATTTTCACGCCATTCGCAACGCCACGGTGAAACGTGTTACTTTGTACACTGTGCCGGGGCTTGTGTGGGTAGAGATGGTGCACAAAAATCAAAGCTGCGAAAATGCAAAACTAAACATATCATTCATGCGCGCCGCATGTGTTTTTTTTTTTGTGGTGGAACATTCAAAGAGGATGAAGAGAGAAAAAAGCCAACATCATTGATGCAAGCAAGAGCAAAAGTGTCTACACAGAAGAAGCAAACAACGCACACACAATTGTTGAGATCTGCAAGACGAAATGCTGCAAACGCTAAGGCACCAACAACCAACAAAAAACCACACGTGTGCATGTTCAGTGAGGTTTTCGATGCTGCGCGAAAGCGGAGAGTCAGAAAACCAGATGCTTTAATAAACGTCAATTATGCAAATTCATTTCCAGCCAATTTGTGTATCACCACCGCCTGTGCGTGATCGCTGCGAGTGTGAGTGATGGTGCGCGGCGCACAAGTGCTTCGAAAGTCACTCGGTTGGTGGCGTTTAGTTTGGTTTTGAGCCTTACATACCTTCCACCAAGCAGGTCGCTTGATTTACTGACATTGGACTGACTTTACGGTTCGGTTTTTGGGCTGATTACTGGTTGAGCGGCCGCCGCGACCACTCTTGTTAGTTTAATTAAGCTGGGAAGCACCTTTAAATGTACGGTTGCCGATGATGAGCGGCACCAAGGCAGAAAAAAAGGGTTGCGCTTGAAAGTTCATAATCGAGTTGAAAAGGTAAGGTGCACCCTAATGAGGATCAGGTGACGAAAATTAGGTTGTTTGTCGCAGGTGGCGACAGGGCGGTGTTGTGTTTTTCCTTTCTTTCGTTGAAGTGGGGCGTGCGAATGTACAACTAATTAACGGTTGCAGGTTCAACATTGGTGGGAGAATTTGGATAAAGAATACGATTGTTTTAGAATAATAAATACTCTCTATTTTGAGTAGCTTTCAGCAGTAATCCCATAACATAAGATCTATTTAATTTATTGTATTAATTCAAGCATCACAAATAAAGCTTCTGCCTTGTGCCAACTAGGTCGTTCTTATGAGAAAAATAAAAATTAAAACAGCATCTGGGTTCTGACGATTAGGATTTCTGAAGAATGAAGAGCAATTTAATGCTTTTTATGAAGTGCATTTGTTATTTATAAATTTATGAATTATTTTTCAATATTTGTAACATCGTTTACCTTGAGATGTTGCTCGATCGAGACAACACACGATCGCCCAAACTACATGATGGACAACTTAGCTTCATGTAGTTTGGTACTATTGATGTAGTTATGACATGAGTTGTGATAAAGGTTTGACAATGTCTTAGTTGCCTCTTGACCTTCTTGTGATTATTTTAAACAAAATTCTTGATCATGTTCGTTGTGTTGCTCAAATTTTACATTGTGTCGATTACAGAGTTCATTTAAGCTACAATGCTATAACTTATTTTGTTTCTTCTAATGTTTTGTATATTGGAGTTCTAAAATGTTCAATTGGCCTTAATTATCAATTTGAAGTGTAGCTAGATATTCAATAGCCACAGGAAAACAACTACAGATACATCTCCGACACACTTGTGTTCAATTTATACACGATTTGGAGCTCCAAAATAACCATGCAAGATAATTATAAATGTATGCCAAGAGCAACCTAATGCCGACCTACCATTACACAGAATCTACTTACACCCGTTTGGGTAGGATTTACTTTGAAAAGGCAGCCACTGTTTGAGCCCTTTCGCCCACTAGGCGTCTTCCTTTACCAAGTCTCCACTTGAACCCACCTTCTTCACCCGACAAAGCACATGTTCGGCACTAAATCAAAACCGCCCCATCGATAGTAGCCGCTCTAATTGGAACTTGTCCTTCTGCAGCACATTTCGGTAGCACACAAACATTTAGCCGCGCTCAGCCCATATCGCGGAATTCATGTCATTGCCACCCGCTATCGCCAAGGCGTCCCGCGAAAAGTACATTTCCATATCACTACTGCTGCTGGCATGGCGCCAATGTTACCAAATCCCCACGGTCGTACGGAGCGTATGTGTGCTACCACCAACCCAGCAAGCCAGTGTAGCCAGAAACGCAGAAAGTGGCCCGATTTGGGTGCTTTTGGTCGTATTGATTAGCAATTAAAGAGAAACCAACAGCACACTCCAACACTCCAAACCCTTGCCCATGTTCCCGTGGAAGGAACGAAAATGCCTGGAGGCTATAATTATGTGATGTCGGGTGTTTGGTGCTTGTCTTGCGATCCCCCCCCGGCCAAGACGAGGGACTCGAATTCCGCCGCCGCTCGCTTCCTAGCAGCGTCTTTAATTACCGGTTTCGATCCCGCGGGTGAGGTAAGTAAGATATCGGAAGATATCAAGTCGTCTCCACTCGGAACGTATGCACAGCCGATGGGAGCACACGGTTGGGGGTGCCGGTTTGTTCAAATGTGGAGCTTTCTGTGCAGCTCCAATGGGTTGCTTTCAGTGGAATAGTAGAGTCTCACCGCACAAGTCGTCACCGGACCATGTCAGTACGGCGGCCGAGCGTAGGCTGGGTTTGAATTTCAAACGCAAACGCTAAAAGGGGGAAGAACTTTTCAAATAACTATGCCATTTAATTACATCCTTTGGGAAATGTGGATTAATCAGAAGCTGTGTTGGTTGATAAATATGTGCATGTATTTTGCTGGTGAAGCCTTATCCCACACAGGGTTTGGGCATGGTCTATTACCTTGAGCGAATTCCAATTTCGGTAGCCCCAATTGTTTAGGAGGCAACAAGCAAAATGGTCTTACGCCTCCGAGACGTCTACCTTGAACCTTATCCAAAATTATCATCCGATTGACCCTTTTATTTAACGCAATGCGCAGCAAGCACTTATTCCAAAACTCTGTAGAAGCAACAAGGTCAGTGCATAAATTGTTGCTAAATCTTCGAATTATTTTGTCCCTGTGGAACAGTAGAAGAGGCTCAACAGGTCTTCCAAACACTGATCTTACTAACGAAAGTGTTAAATTAACCATATTGTATGCGTTGTGCGTTACCTTCTCTTATTAAAACTATTTCAAACAGTGTGAAACCGAGGGCGTAAAACAATTAGAATAATCTCTTCTAAACCCGCCTTTGCCGCCAGTGTCAAGGTAACGATTTCCGGCACACTCTGAGGCATTAGACATAGGTGTGACTCGGTGTGACCCCTCGCATCGTCCCAAGAAAAGTGGAATAAAATTGAATTGCATTAGTTCATTAAAACGTCATCCCCAATTCAATCGTCGCCTCGGTTTGGTGCGCTACACGCCGTCCGCTTCCGGGGGCCGCGTTGTTTTCGTGTTCGCTAATTGTTGCTGTGGAACAATCGAGAAACTGCACCTCTAAACAACGGTCTGGGGCGGGGAGGCTCCTTGTACGGGGACTGTCAATCCCACACACTAAAAAGGAGGGCTGGGAGAAGAAAATTTTCTACCAACAAAAGCGAGGGTGTCGGACCGGGTCAAATCTGGCGCACTGACTGGTTGGTGGTACGGTTCGTTGCGTTCCGGTAGGTATCCCATAACCGTCGTCTCCACTTTCAGCTTGACCAGCACAACGGAGGTCTGGCTTAGAAGTAATAAGCTCGTTATTTATTACGCCCTAGTGCCAGTGCTAGCAAGAAAAGGTTTCAAACGCAATAGACAACCGCTAGCATGAGTGGGATATATTTGCGTCGGTGTGGGCACTTGGTGTTGGTAGTGGCCGTTGCGTCCAAAGTTGTGTGGATTATTCGGATGGTCTAATCGCTAGCGCTGGTACCGTGTAGTTGGAACTAGCAGCTTTAAGTAGCATCTAGTAAGTCATATTGATTGTATGGCTCATCGTGCAATCTGAAGGCTACGTTTTCAGCTCTCTAGTCATGTCGCTGCTTAAAGCAGTCACAGATGAGTATGGGAATAAGGGGCAATATGGGCATCTTAAGCAATTTCATCAACTCTCTTACTTTACTACCTTAATACTTTACAAAACACAAAATATCTTATACAACAGGGGTTTTTAGGTCTGATACTTTTAGCGCACTGGCGATAACGCTGTCATTTTAGTGAATCTAGGGTGATGGGAAGTAGATTCTATTACCCCTAGATTCATAGTAGATTCTAGATACGCTTCTAGAAACTTTGGATAGACACATTGGAAATTCCAAGTGGATTCTAAGAGTGCCATAGAATGTACTTTCTGTCCCATAAAGTTCACTTCCCGCAAGAAAGAGTCAAGAAAGTGTCCCTGAATTATGAAAAACTCCTGTACAAGGAGCCCATTTTTCCCCACATGTTCATTTTGTCCCGTTTCACCTTCTGCAGTTCACAAAAGCGTAAAGTGCGCTAACGAATAGTGTTGGGGTGTAAATTGTAGATCAAATAGTATGCATGCCTGTCCGTGTGTGTGTGCACGCGCGCGTGTTGACAGTAGAGCTACTCTGGGGGCACACATACGACCGCCATCGCATGATCTTGAATTCTTGACATAACCTCAAATCGCCCGCGCTTAGTCTTGTGCGCAGTGTGCGAAGGTCTTAGGAGGAGCAACCGTCCCTCGCGTACGAGCACCATTGGAGAGGAACAGTAGGCAAAAATGGAGACGTACGTTGGATGGCCCAAAAGCTAAGATCACTTTCGAGGAAAGTATACGGTACAAGAGGGTACTTATTGTGTGGAACCTCGAGATGATTGAGGATCGTATCTTTCTCTCGCTCGGGAATTAGGTTAGGGTCAGGGAAGAAATACTTACGGTCATCCCTGGCTAAAGCAAAGAGTACCAGACAAACCGAGATTGAAGATAGCAGCAGCAACCTCTTCTTTGAGGGCGACAGCATGCTTATGATGCGTGTGGCATGAGGAAGTGGCCTTTGCCAGCGAAGCGTCGTATCAACTGGCGGGCGCAACGATAAATTTTGCAAAAAAGTAATCTGACAGCACAATGGGGTAATTCCTTACCGCGCTGGTTTGCTGACCGTTCGCTCTATAAGCACGATTATGCTAATGCTGATCTTCCGGCTGGTGGTATTAGGACGTGTCCCATACCTCCTTCTCCTTAGACTAGACGTTCGCGTAATGAGAAAATAATATGTATTTATTTATAGTGAGTGTACGAACTTTGAGATACTATCGAACAACAAATGGGCCGTTGAATACCTGGGTATCTTTGTTTGATAAATCTCTTTCGAACTCACTGATTGTTCTTGGGAGTTAGGTGGGAACACCTGTGCTTGGCATCGTACGGGAATAATCGGATTGGTGTGAAGAAGAAGAAAAAAAAACTGTCACAAACCCTAATCTTTGTTTGTCTACTTCTTCTTTCCCCCCCCCCCCC
>SIXB01001117.1:0-47289 GCA_007018985.1 Anopheles bwambae
TATGTTTTATTTTAGTAATAAAAATTATTAATAACATGAAGAAGTACTAATTATTAAACCTATTCAAAAATCAAATTGTTGCACACTTTAAAAACACCAATATTGTTTTTTTTATCAACCAGTGTTTTGGTCAATACGGAATGCTGTTTGTCCTAGATTCACCTCGAAGTCCCGCAAAATAAGTAGGGAACTTACACCTGCTGCCGAAGGCTAATGGAAAACAAAAGACTTGCAAAATGTTGGTTACGGTGCAACAAAAGGAGAGGCTTTGGGCTGTGCAATAAATAGGATAAATTATTGAACAGTGGTTTTAAAAATATGTTGTTTTTTCACAAACAATCAAAATTGTTGCTACCGAATCGTGAGAATTAACTATATTTGTTTGATCACAATCAAAATATAAAGTTCAACTGGTTTACAGGGTGGATCAAACTTTGTTTTGTGAGGCACAATTCTTGTAAGTCTATAGTCGAAGCTTTCTAGTTTAACGCATGATTTTCAGTTAATTACAAGTGAACGATAGCTCATAAACTACTGTGATATTTATTAGTGGTTTCCAAAAGTATGTTGCCGAGCCGACTGTCTGATTGCTACTACGCCTTTTATATTTTCGTCATAACCCTGACAGTCCTGCTAACACTAATACTAACGTAATCCTATGTACCCTTTTTCCTATAATCTTACAATCAATAAATTTGCAGCCATTTAGGCGCCAACAACAAGAAACATGTCTGCTAGTAGCGATGGGCTGGCAACCGAATTCTTATGGAAAGGGCCGGAGAGGCCTATCTTACCATAAGATAGTATTAAACTTGATGTAGAAGTCGTTCGAATCTCAGAGGAAATCAAGAATTGGATTGAGGATCAATGCGACGAAGACGGAATAAGTTCTGTCCAGCTAGGAGGCAGTTTATGGTGACAATCTCGAGATGGTAACATAGTTCTGCCATCTCGGAACGGTTGTTACTTCGGACAACTATTTCAGCAGCGAAATTCGGAGACGGATTGTGTTGATGAATTGTGTATACTATGAGATTCACCACCTGTTGAGATCCAATAACCTTCGAGACCGAACGAAATGTGAGATATATCACACATTGATTCGCCCGGTGGTCCTCTATGGACACGAGTCTTGGACCATCCGAGTGGAGGGTGCAAATGCTCTGAGCGTGTTTGAGCGACGTATCCTCCAGAACATGTGGCTGGTGCTGAGCTGTACGGCGAACCGAGCATCCTGACGGTGGCGAAGGCTAGCTGAATACGATGGCTGGGGCATGTCATGAGGATGCCGGACTCATATTCTACCACATCGACAGCGATCTCCAGTTCGGCATGAAGCGCAGTGGAGCAAAGCAATATCGATGCCTGATCAGGTGAAGCGACACCTGTCGTAGATCGGAGATGGAGCATAGACACTAGCCTTAGGCCGTGGCAACGCTGATCCGATGCGATTTTATCGGACGACATTTATGTGAGATTTGACAGAAAATGTCCGACGTGCGATTTCGACGTACGACGGAATGAATTTTATTCAGTTGGATCGTCGCACCCGATGTTATATGTGAATGTAATTATGTAGTTTATAAAGGAACAACATGAAATTATTTTTTTATGGTTAAACAATTGAACAATGGTTACACAATTAAAATCATTCAACTTTTCCCAATATTAACCGAAATAGCGTGTGGCAGCAGCGTCCGATAAATTCACATCGGATGGCCACTACAACGGGCCTATGTCGGGAACCGCGTAACTCGGGTACAGTCTGTTCCCGAGTTACTTGGATGTCTTCGAAATGCATTAACCGCGTGACTTGTGAATAAACTGTACAACTGCATACATTTAATTTTTTTTATTACGACATGATTTTTATTTACTGCTCAATTGTTTCTATTTTTATTCTAAAATTATAAATAATGTTTAAATTCCAAAAAATATAACATACATGACAGCAAATGGATGATTTCAACATATGTTTCAATTGTATTTTGAAATAACGGTCATTTCAAACTGCCAACACTGTCAGCTGGTATTGACAATCGATCGCCCAACTGACAGCGACCGCCCGTGTATGTGTGTTGGTGATTTCGTATGTTCGATGCCTTTACATGCGTTTGTGGGTGTGTGTGTGTGCGTGCGTTCTGCAATGATGACAGACATTGTTCTTCTATTTGGATTGCAGTCAGAACCAGCATCGAGCGTATTGGAATAATCACCATCCTCACTCTGATAAGAAGCGCGACTGGTACGCCCGGCCCGAGACCGAGGGCAGTGTAGCATAGTAAGCCCGACCGTAAAGGATTGTGTGTGAGCCACGCTTAGTGACAAGTGTGCGGTGAACAGTTTTTTTCCGTGATTTGCGATTGTGATAGCGTAGCAGCAACGCAGCGTTGTTGCGCAGTGCAAAGTGCAGCCCCTTATTTCGCACAGCAAAACAACTAGCAGCTCAGCGTCTGCCTAGACACGGCAAAGATGCATTCGCTTCGGACCCCGTTCGTTTGCCTGCTGCTGCTGGTAGGATTAGCGGTGTGCAATGGTAAGTACGCCCATTCGGCTGCTGACTCACCGCCTCTCCCTGGCTGTGAACAACGTCGTCGGAGCCAGTGCTACTGCTAAACACATTTAACGCGATACGGGGCGACCGTATTGAAATTGTGTAATCAAATGCGGAACTGCTCCACACACACGCAGTACACAACACAAGTACGCAAGTACCTGAATCCCTTCAACTGCGAAGCTTCGCGGTCGTAAAATCGCTGTCTTCCCTTTCCTTCTTCTGCGTTTTCCTTGTCAACTCCCTGTCAGCCTGTGTAAATATGGCTACCACGATTATCGCCCGTATGCATCTCATCGGCTCAATCCTATATGGTGATGATAGTGTCAGCAAACACGCACACACACACGCAGCACCACAGCGTAGCACGGCCGCTGGCTCGAACAAAGAAAAGCCCTCCGTCCGATGGCCTATAGAGCGCACAAGGGAAAGGGAAGGGAGCGTTGCGCTAAAGCAAAATATAATTACAATGTAGCGATCAAGCACTTGCACGAGTGCTGCCCTAGCTGGACACCCTCGGAATGGCAATGCATTTGTCCTTTAATTCCGTTTCGGGAGAACCTTTTGGTAGCCCTTTCGCCACGGACACCAATGGTGGATACAATGTGGGGGTCACACGTTCGATGTCGAGTGTCGTTGTGCGGCATCATCATACGCACTACGACGCACTAGTGTGTGTCAGCTGATTTTTGTTTTGTATATGCGCTGCCAATACACCACCCCCTTTTAACCCCCCCCCCTCCCCCTTACCATAAACGAGTTGCCAAATCGCATATCGGTCTTGCGTTGTTTTTTCTTCTTTTTAGTTTCGTTTCTAAAGCATCAAGGTTGCATTGAAAAACGCAACAAGAGCATATATTGCCGTCAGCAAGCCAGCAGGGGCAGAAAACGTGTACGCTAATAATCGATCAACTTACACGAACACATATAAAAGGAGGAAAAAGAACAAGCTTGATGCGTATTGAATGTGGCTTGAAGTCGTTCCTTAACGCCACGAGAAACAGGCTCACCAGAAACCACACGTACAGTGGGCCAGTGTGTGATGAGTCAGAAAAATGGTTGAAATGTTTTGCTGTTCTATTGTAAACAAAGAGAACTGGAGAAGGTGTGAAGAAGGGTGGCATAAAAAGTGTGACAATGTTTTTCACTCAACCAAGAAGCCAAGCTAACTGATATTGTAAACAGCGGGTGAGGTTCATGTTTCACTCCACAGTGTTGCTGTTCTTCGAACTGGAATTTTGGTAAATGCTGATTACAGACACACTGATTTAACGGCCCTGTTAATGGCAACCAAAACAGATAATTTTGAAAGCAACAGGGCTAAGCTTTATGTCAGTAAAACGCCTAAATTGCCTGTTTAAAGAAACAAAAAAAGCATATAATAGAATCTGCTCTAGAAGCAGTGTTAATTCAATTAGGCGTCATCCATAAATTATGTAACGCTAATAGGAGCGGGAAGGGGTGTCGTCAAACGTTACGATTTGTTACACGGAGGAGAGGGGGAGTTTAACTTTTGGTACGTTATACATTTTTTTTATTGGAATAAAAAATGAGTAGTAAACGAGGATTCTTCTTCGTGACTTAACAAACTTTGCGGTTATGCTGGCCTAAAAAGATTTTCGCTCCTTTTAATGTACCACGTAGTCGAAAAGTCCGTTTTTGCCTGGTGGCTGGTTCATACGAGGATTGAACCCAAGACGGAATTTGATTACCACAGGGTGGGACGGACGGAAACACTTACCAAAGGATCGTCGCAGTAACGTTGCATTCCGTTACTGTGACGACTGCACTGGCACGAATTCGATTGTAAAGGCTGCTGCCAGATACACCGAAAACCCACCGTAACGAAAAATGTTGACAACCGAAAAGTAACGCCTGTTATTGTAAACAAACAAAAAGTGAGTTTTGTTTTCCTCAATTTTGATGAGAAAAACTGGAATACTTAAGTTTATTTTGTGTTAAATTGATGTTTGCCACTGCAAAAGCATGCTAACGGCAATTTCGTTAGAATTTTGCTCGCCGACGGGTGGACCAAAATCGGTCGACCGAAAAAAGGAGCGTTACTATGCGTTACATTGGTAAATTTGTTCGTTGCGGTGGTTCTTCGGTGTGTCTGGCAGCGGCCCAAAGGCACGCACTTGATGGTAGTTGCATGCGATTCGCAGACAACGACACGCGATTCGCGATTCGCGCAAATCGCAAGAGATTCAACTGTAACGCTAGAAACAGAACTAATAACAATCTAATTTCTTTCAATCCCAATTCGTTTCAAACAAACTGAAGATGGAGTTAATGCAGTTAGCCATTTTTTTTTCACCAGAGTTGATTATTGATTGTAAGTTAATGCATACATACATTGAAAATGCAGCCGAAACGCCTGCAAATAGTACCAATTTTGTTCGTAATTTGTAAAACATGCGTAACATATTAAGCATCACATGTTATATGAAAGAGAATAATCAATTTGATGATGGTACAATATGTAAGGGGTTCGAAAATTCATAATTTTCGCGTTACGTAATTGATGGATGACGCCTTAGAGCCTCGCTGTAGGTTTTATTCAAAAATATTTCCGTTTTCATTTGATTTCCTAGTACTCACAATCTCACCAGACAATCTCATGATTCAACCGGCCACCAACCGTCGCCGAAGAATGTGCAAACAAAAAACATCAATAATCATGCAATGGAGCAAGTGCGATCGTACACGTCGTGCCGGGCAAACTGGTGGTGCTCTACGATAATACCATTCGAGTGTGTCGCTTATCAATAATAAAGTAGCGATGGATGATGCTATGCTTTTAAATTTCCTCACACAAAAAAATTATCTTTTTCGTTTATAACTTTTGTCTTTCGCTTTTTCTTCTGCCCCTCTGTGCTTTCAGCTCAATCGGAGCTCCCACCAACGACCGAGGCAGTGACAAATACTAGCGATGTACCATCTAACACGACTACGCCAACCACACCGACGACAACTACAACGACGACGACGACGACGACCACCACCACTACTACTACAACGCAGAAACCGACCACTACCACCGCTCCCTCGACTACAACGGAACCGGCCCCGTCCACCACGACGGTTGCGCCGACACCGAAACCCATGCCGGAACCGGACATGGGCAGCTGGAGCTACACGGACACGAGCAAAAACGAAACCTGCGTCATCGCTCAGATGGCCATGCAGTTCAACCTGAGCTACTTTGACACCGGTAAGTGCATCGTTCGTGGAGAAATTCTCGTGCGGCATAATGCATAATGCACTGTTCCACTGTTCCTATCTATTTTAGACGGCAAACCGGTGAGCGTGCTGTACAATCTGCCCAAGGATGCGATCGTCAAGTCGGGCCAGTGCGGGAACGTGACCGACTACATCGAGCTGAGCTGGGCGATGGACAAGCAGAGCAACAACTACAGCTCGCTGCGCATCGACTTTGCGCTGAACGGCACCGAGCACGAGTTCGCTTTCACCGGGCTGGCCCTGCAGCTGCCCGTTGTCGGCGACTCCTTCCCCAACGCGAAGCGTAAGTTGCGGCCCGGTGCGCCACTTTCTAATCTTATCATGCTAATCCGCTCCTTCTCCTCCACCATTTGCAGCGCAACAGCAGCTGGTGCTGAGCAACAACCAAACGCTGTTCAAAACGCCGCTGGAAATGTCCTACCACTGCAACAAGGCGCAGCAGCTGAACCTGACGTCGGCCGCGGCCGGCCTGAGCGAGCAAACCGTCACCGTCACCAAGCTGCAGCTGGAAGCGTTCCACCGGAAGTACAATGGCAAGTTCTCGATCGCCAAGGACTGCGAAGCCATCGACACGCCCGACATTGTGCCGATCGCGGTCGGCTGCGCGCTGGTGACGCTGATCATCATCATGCTGATCGCGTACCTGGTCGGGCGCAATGCGGCCCACAACAGTGGCTATCTGAGCATGTAAGAGCATGGTCTCTGTCCCCTTAAACTACTGGCTCGTGCAGACTGTGTGTGCGTGTGAAGTTCCCATCCCCAGTTTGTTGTAACGGATCGGTCCCATCAGGCGCAGGCAAACTCCCTCTCCCCCCTTCCGCATACTACGGTATTCTGACAGAGCAAGCATCGTATTTACAAGTAATGATGACGATCCTTCCCTGTCGCTGTCTTTAGTTGAACTCTTACAGTCCCAATTTAACAATCTCTGGATAAATGGGCGTCTTTTCTTTGCCTGTGTGGTGGTGGTCGTCGACTAGCAAAACAGTTGCGGGACAGTGGTTTCCGCATAAGATTAGAAGCGTCGTCAAATCGGTGTTGCGTTTTGCTTTGGTAAAGCATCGTGATAAAAGGCCAATTAAAACCATTTTTTTCTATTCTCTATCTAACACAAACTACCAGCGCAGCGCTAGCACGAATTTGTATTTTTTTTTCGGACGGAGCTAAGCAATTTTGACTTTGGGGCGATGGTTATTAATTGGAGAAAAAGGTATTGATTTTCCGGACGCGTTTTGATTCTGTACCGTCCGTTAAAAACAACATTTTTGCTGCTGCTGCTGCTGCTGCTGCATGCTATTATGTGAATTATTTACGGCAAACGGGAATGGTTTTTGAGGAAAGGCATTTTGCTGATTGTTATCCGTCGACTGGCTGAATGTGAAACTAGAATGATAAATAAACACACACACAGTACAACAGAGGACACACAGACACAGATACTTTCACCGTAACATATGGCGCGTACCCGTACACCAACCAAAAGCCGTTAGAGAGAGGCATTAGATAAAGATTTATGTGTGCGAAATGCGATGACGGGGTGTTGTTGTTTTCGACTGCACCCACACTAGTAGCAATCGTCAGCCGTGAACAAATTACATCCACAGAAGAAAAACAAAAACCTAAATTACACACAACACAACAAATTCACATCAAATTTCGCCTATTACAAAATATAGTAGAGTAATTTTTATGAAACAATAAAAAAACGTATTGAAACACAAAACAGCAGCACAGTGTTGCAAACGTGAAGTTTATCGCGATCGGCTGAAGATCGATGTTGATCGCTCGTACCAACGGGAAGGGGAAGCAATGGGATGAATTTGCTTTGCACAGAAAACATAGCATAACAAACACACACACATTATCCAATTGTGGGCGATGTTATCTATTTTTGGTAACGCGCGTAGAGCGAGAGAGAGAGAGCACATGAGAGAGACAGCGATTCGTGCTGAACGCCCAGCATAGCTTATGCCCCGTGCACGCTCACTTTCCGGTGGATACTGTGGCGTGCGTGACACGGTGCAATAACTAGATCACCGGTCGCCGTCAGAAAAAAAAAACCTGTGTGCGTGTGTATGTGCGTATGTGACGAAAAAAATAACTTCTAAATTGTAAAAGACTTGTGAAAGAATTGTGAAACTTTGCAGAAATAACGTAGAGTGTGTTTGGAAAACAAAATATGGCAGGTAAGATGTTTCCCCTCCTATGGTGGCCGTTCACATTCTCGGAGAATTACTTCGGGTTGCGGCATATAAAATTTGCCTCGTGCTTCCGTGTTGAAACATTTGCTTTCGTCACTGCACGTTCTCGTTGCTCAGTGTTGGACGAGTGTATGGCAGGCGATCTTCGACAAAGATCATGATCGGTTGGTACATGAAATTATAACACAATTGGGATCGTTTAGAATAATTAAAGGGACTTTTACCGATTGCATAGTGCGTAATGCCTTACATGATGGGGTCTGCTGGATGTTATTGGTATAAAAATAGCCCCCGCTGAAGCTACACTGTTCGGCGTTTACGCCGAGCGTGTCACGGGGAGGTTAAGAATTTAATCGACAAACTATGAAAGTTTTTCGAGGAATGAAGGGTTTGTGCAAGACCAATAATATGCGATGGAATAGTTTAGAAATGCGGTTTTCAGTAAAAAACATAAATTAAATACGAACCATTCTCTGCCAGTAAATGAAATGCAGCGGATTTGTACCTATTTTCCATTATTCACTACTACATCAGTAGTGTCTTTTATTAAGGTGGAAAGAACATTTACATTAATACAACTAAAAAACTGCTGTAATAAAAGGTAATATTTAAAAAAAACAATTAACGACCAAAGAAAAACGGTTAAAAAACATACAAATGTTGAACCGTACACAGTAAACGCGCACACCCGGTCGAAACGTCAAACAGCTGTCAGAAACAACGGCTTTGTTTACAAACAACGCAGTAGCATGCGTATTGCATGCGCTGTAAAAAAAACAGGCACCCAAACCACTCAACACGTAAAATATGCTAATACACCCTTGCGGCCGTTGTTGAGCTGTTGAACAGAAAGAGTTTGTCGATTCAGCAGTGTGAACGTTTATCGGCAAAGAAAACAAAGATAGTTGCACTGTGCTTTGCCGTTTCCTGCAAAGAGGTAAGGAGTGTGTTGTTGTTCACTAGCTGCATGGATGGTGGAATATTGTATTTACATCAAATTACTGCCCAGTTGCCGGCTCACACTGAGGCAGGCAGGTGTATGGCGGGGATAATCCGTTTCCTTGGGATATTGATTAAATAGTATCGAGCTGCAATTTGCGAAGCGAACGAAACGACGGATTCCAAGTGTCCCTTACACACACAGCCACCATCTGTCCTCCATTACAGACGTTACTAGTAAACCCGGCAACGGTATGGATGTACAAGCTGGCAACGGTGAACCGACGCGCAGCAATGCGGAAGCGAAGAAGCTGCTGCGCGAGGACAAGCAGCGGGAGGCCAAGATCGAGGAGCAGCTGGCGAAAGCGCTGAGCGGCATGACGCTGGAGGAGAAGTACGCGACCGTGCACAAGCGGCTGGTGGAGTCGGAGAAGGAAAACCGACGCCTGGTCGCCCTGCACAAGCAGTACGATCGCACGCTGGAAGCGTCGAAGCGCGAGAAGGAAAATCTCATCCTCGAGCACGACAAGATGGCAATGACGAAGACGAAGCTGGAGGGCCTTTGTCGGGAGCTGCAGCGGCAGAACAAAACGATCAAGGACGAGAGCCTGGCCCAGATACAGCAGGAGGAGGAGAAGCGAAAGGAGACGCAGGAAAAGTTCCAACAGTCGCTGAACGACATACAGGCGGTGATGAACGAGAACAACGATAAGAACATGAAGCTGAAGGAGGATAACATGGAGATGGCGAAGAAGTAAGTTGGTGGCGGTGGGACAGTAATGAAGGGGTTGTTTGGAAACGTAATTTGTGGACTTTTGCGACAGGTTTAAGTTTATTCTGGAGCAGTACGAGCTGCGCGACCAGCAGATGGACAAGATGAACAAACAGATGGAGCTGGTGACGCAGCTGAACGATGCCAAGCTGGCGAAGCTGCAGATGCAGGCAAACAGCGAAAAGGAGCAATTCCTGGCGTAAGATGGACTCCAGTGAAACTTGTGCGAGATGTTAATTCTATTATCCTTCTTTTTTGTTATACAGGGAGAAGCTTGTACTAATGACCGAGCTGCAGAAGGTGAAGAAGCAGTTGGCTGATCTGCAGTCGGTCGAGTCGCACCTGCGCGGCCAGGTCACCATGTACTCCGACAAGTACGGCGAGTTCCAGGACTCGCTCAAGAAGAGTAGAAGCATTTACGAAGGCTACCAAGAGGACATGAAGAAGGTACGTACTGTGTATGCTGTAAATTAATCTTTCTCTCTACTAAAAACCACACATCGACGATTCCCTTCGCTCTCCCCCACTTTAACAGATGTCGAAAAAAATGAAAACCCTCGAGAAGGAAACGATGGCGTGGAAGTCGCGCTGGGAAACGAGCAACGCCACCGTGCAGAAGATGCTGGACGAGCAGATCGAGCGGGAAAAGCACCTCACCAAGACGACGCGCCAGCTGACGCAGCTGCAGAAGCTGTGCCGCACGCTGCAGGCCGAACGGGCCACCTATCTGGCGGCCCTGAAGGAAGCCAACCTGCCCGTACCGGCGGAACCACTGGAGGAGGAGGAAAAGCCGGCCGAAAACGCCCCATCGCCACCGTCGGAAACGAAGAAGCAGAAGGTGAAGCAAACCAATGCCAGCAAACAGGTGAATGGGCATGCGACTGAAAAACCAAACCCATCAACGCCTGCCGGCTCGGTATCGTCCCCCGCGAGCCAGGAGCAGGAAGCAGCAGTGCCGCAGGAAGTGTCCGCGGAGTCGAGTTAGTTTTGTGGTTTTGTTCCAAAATTCTTTTAATTCACGAATACGTTTTAATTTATTGCACCCGGTTAGTGTTTGTGTTGTTCGTAATTTGTGCGGTCCGTTGTGGAGTCTTCTTTTTCGCCCAATCCCCGTTTGTACTGTTTGTACTTTTTTTTTTTCGCTTTCCGTTTGCGGCCACACGTGCAGCCGCCAGCGCATAATGTAACGGAATAAATCGTAAAATAACGCCCCCGTAACAAGTAACCAAAACTCACCATGCTCTTTTTTTTAACTTTATTTTACCTTTATTGTATGCACTTCTCGTCTTGTCAGAACACACGCAGTTCGTTTTCCGTACGCAATCGTTTAATTATTTTGAAAACATAACAAAAAGGCGAAAGAAAAACAGTAAGACGACACCACTAAACGGTTTGCTTTTTCACATACAATAGTTCTAGGCTCGCGATTACCGTTTTTTTGCTCTCTCTCTCTCTCTCTCTCTCTTTCCTCTTCTTAATTTTCCCTATTAAAAGCAAGCGTTTGAAAATTACAATCACTAAGCTGGGTTGTTTCCCTATCCTTTTTTTTCATTTTTGCGTATAAAATCGTATAATAAGTTTAGTATAAGGGGTCCGACTATACACGCACACACATAAACGCATCAACCAGACTGCTCCTTTTTGGAATAGTGAGTTGTTTTGTTTCATCACTACACTACCGCCTAATTTTCGATGCTTTAATATCTCTAATGAACGACAACCACGTGGTAGGCAAGACACGTTTACGCACAATGTATGTAAAATTTTGCTAAACATCCAAAAACGCACGCGACAACTACGCACCTATCGCACAGGTGCGTTGAAGCATTTGCCTGGTGAGCTGTATGATGTATGAATGATTTATGGTTTTATGGGCCGTCTAAGACTTAGCGCACTAATTCAATAGGTTCTAGCGTATTGTTTTCCTCCTAAAACACACACACGCGTACAGCAATTTACAGGTTTTTTTGTTTGTTTGTTGCTTTGTATAATCTTAAACACCATTCACAAAATCGAAGCTAATTGTATGCTTGCACCCTCCGCCGCTAATGGTACAAAACGCAACTGAACACGCAATAAGCTTGACGCGATCGCACTGATTATTGCAAATTGTTACCTACAACAGTTAGTGTACTTATGCTACTATTTGGATACTCGTGATGCACAAACGCCACGCACAGAGACAGAGACAGAGAGAGAGAGAGATGTTAGAACAGCAACCCTACAGAAACTACGCTATCATTCAAAAGTCCGAATTCAAACCCTTTACTACACAGAACTATGCACAGAATGGTAAGCGCTTCATATCGCACCGCAAATACAGCAAGTACAACGGCGAATGGCTTTAGATTTATACTGTTTATAGTTTTTTTAAATTTATATTTAACTATTTGTAAATGCTCGTGTTTGCTTCGGCGAAATAGCCACAGTCACTGGGGAACTGTGCACAGAAACAGAAACTAGTGTTCAGAACACTGGACTGGTAGGTGGCAGGTGTTCTAAGTGGTAGATTTTCGAGCATATTACCGCGCATTTCACAAAGTTGATCGATGGGGCCGATGGGGATGGACGTTAAAGGGAGTTAGTTTCTTCTCTCGTAAATTAATCTTCGTGCACGAAGAAAGAGAAGCACGTGCGCAATAAAAGGGGGGAGGGGGAAGTATGTGCACGATCGTTCGATGATCGTCGTCGTCGAGGTGCCTTTCCGTTGTACTTGCCGTATGGTGGAATGCGCAGGAGCTTACTGTCCTTTATCGAAAAAATGGGGATTGGTTTTTGTTTCCTACTATTGTTTGTTGCTCTAAGTTAGCTGTATTTGCAATTATATTCGCTATCGGGTTTACTAGTGTAGTGTGTAGTTTGAAAGAATTGGGGGGAAAGCCTCGGCATCGGCCAGCAGACCGTCGTCGTCGTCGTCGTTTCACCTTTTACACTCTGGTCGGTGGTGTGCCGAGGAAGGGGATGCGCTTCGGGCTCGGCGTGTTGCTCGTCCACTGGCGGGGTCGCGGCGCCTGCTGACAGTCGGAATAGGAACGATCTGCAGAGGAAAAGGAAATTTTTAAAAAAATAAAAATTAATGTGCGCTTTTTTAACCGGATTATTTGATCGTTTTTGATGATTGTTTGATTTATTTCCCATATTTTTTTAAAATATATTTTTTTAAAACTTTTTTGGTGATCGTTTCTTGCCTTTATTGCAAGGGTTTCTATGATGTTTTTGTTAATTGTTTTCCGATGATTTTTGGAAGCTTTCTGAATTAATTTTTCATGATTTGATTTAAAAATAGAAAAAACAAATTCATGTGAACGATTCAACATATTTCGGGAAACGATAAAAAAAAACTAGCAAAAAACGCTATAAAACCATCCGATAATTTATGATTTCTGTTAAAGGTTAACCTTAATTTTTCTAGTCATAGTCATAGTCAAGCTAAATATCGGACAAATATCGATCGATCGTTTGTGCTCGAAAAAAGTTTTATTGTTACGTAAAACTTGATTCGCTTTTATACGAATTTTCTATTTTTACAGAAAATATCAAACCATCGACACAGATTAAGCAGATTCGCACATGTTTGTAATAATGAAATCATTATAAGAGTTATTTTATGTAAATTTTGCTTAACATCAATCCGTGAAGACGATTGAAAAAAATTGAGAAACTACCAAAAGCAAGAAAAAATGTACTTAACAATGTTTCGAAATCAATTTTTTAATGAAATGAACACTAAAACAATATTTATTTTACTTAAACATTGTGCATTAAATTTAAGTGAAAAATTTGAACAAGGAGAGGAGGTGTTTGAGGAGAATTTTCCACTTCCGGTCCACTTCAGTCCATTTACAAATATGTTTTGAACCATGTAAGTGTTATTTTATCTTATATAATTTGAAATTGTCATATCCTTTATTGTGATATAAACATTGAATTCAAACCATTGAACAATTTTGCATGTAACAAAACCAATGGGAAAGAATAAAAAACAAAGAGAATGTTCGCTTTGTAACGGTCGCTTTAGACCTTGCGTGAAAGTAAACGTAAATTTTTGTTTGTTTTTTGTTGTTGCTATATTTCATTGAATATTTATCAGAATGTGGTTTATCGTACACCAAAAGAAAAAAAACTGTAAAACATATTGAAATAATACATGATATACAATTCTTAGTGATTCCCCGTTGACCATTATTTTTTCACTCCGAACAAAGCGGGAAACACAAGGAAATGCATTTGATTTATTAATTCAATACGTTTTTGTGTATTTTATTTTATTTTGACAATTTACTGGTCTAGTACTACATAGACATAGACATAGACTATGACTCTTGCCACTTAATTATAAATGCTAAAACTAATCTTGACTATTACCGAGTGCGTACGAATCTAATATTCTAGTTTTAAGCTCTGCGTAGTCAAATGGAAGTCAAATGGAAGTCGAAACGAGAATTGAACTGTCTACACATTGTCCAGAGAGGGTCGTTGTATGAGGCTAAAGTTCTCCTATACTCATTTTGCAGAAATGTACGTTGTCTTGGACTTCTGGCTGGTGCTTAAATGGGTATATTTTTTAATAGCAACTCAGGGGCGTCAATCTCATGTTTCAGCAGCTTGGCTACATACACACTTTGTGCAACTTTTCGGCGATGTTCGAGAGAGTGTAGCTCAAGTAACAAACATTGCGTGCGGTAGTCAGGCTAATTAAAATTTTGCAACGCAAAATGCAAGGCAACGAACCGCGACGCTATGCAAATCTACGTTGCACAGATTCAATTTTCGCCCAGATCCCTATTTTTTGAGAACACCGCACTACACAGCTGAACTCAAGGATGGATCGGACTAAACAATTATACAATGACTTTAAACACACAGAGGATCTCTAAATTCAGTAGATTGTCGGATAGCCAAACCTAACATTTTATTGTCTAAATAGTTGGGGAATTGAATTAATGATGGGCAAAATCGCTCAGAGTCGTCCGAAGTCGGAGTCACTCGGAGTCATCCGGAGTCTTCCGGAGTCGTTCGGAGTCGTTCAGAATCGTTCGAAGTTGGAGTCGTCCAGACTCGTACGGTATCGGTTGGAGTCGAAATCGTCCGGAGTCTGCCGGAGTCGGTCGGCCTTGGAAACAAAGACCTGTATAGGAAGTGCACACGCAAAGTGAAGCACAAAAAAAAACAACTAAATGAAATCCCTGATCCCAAGCACATTGCACCAGACGGCTACTGTTGACTCCGGCAAACTTCTATTCCAGTCGACTCCAAACGACTCGGTTCGACTACAGCCGATTCCGGACGAATCCGAAACAACTCATGCCGATTCCGAACGATTCCGGACGACTCCGGACGACTCCGGGCGACTCTGGACGACTCCGAACGACTCCGACTCCGGGCGGAACTATCAATAGTCGGTATCGGATCGGAGTTGTGGGTGCGCTTCAACGAGCACATCAAGAAATTGAATATCCTTTCTTTTGGTGTAAGATAAGCCATATTCGGATTAATATTTGATGAAATAATTTAGCAGAAAACCCCAAAATTTTACGTTCAATTTCACTGGAACTGTAATCTTGGCTTAATACTATATCTTAGACAATTTATAAAAATTCTTACAAAAAAAAGATCAATAAACCATGGGAACATTACACCTTTTTTGGTAGAAACCCTGCAAGTCTTGCTTTTCCCCTTTTTTCACCTACCTCTGAATTTCATTCCCTGCGATTCGTTGATGATGGCAGCGAGGGCCGGATGCTGCTGGTAGCGATCACGCTGCGTCGAGCCCGTGCCATTACCGGCTCCATTGCCGTTCCCCGACAGGATCGAGGCGCGATCGCTCAACGTTCCACCATTCCCATTGCCATTGTTGTTGTTATTGTTGCTGCTGCTGCTGCTGCTGCTGTTGTTGTGGTTGTGGTTGTTGTTAAGCCCGTTAAAATGCTGATGAATGTTACCATTGCTGCCGACAGCGCCACCGTTCGGATGCTGATGCACCACGTGCTGATGGTGATGCGGATGGAAGTGTTGCGCATGATGGCCGCCAACACCACCACTACCACCACCATTGTTGTTGATGTGGTTGTTATTGTTGTTGAGGGTGTGATTGTTGCTGTTGCTGCCGTTGCTGTACTTGCTCTGGTCGAAAAACTCGGCCCGTACCGAGCGGATTGAGTTTTTGTTCTCCTCCGTGTTGCGCGCGCGAAGGATCTTTTGCTCCTGCACGCTGTAGCTGATGGGTTGCGGTGGTTGCGCAAGCGAGAAAGAGAAAAAATGGTAATTAATAATGAAATTCACTTGATTTATATTAATCCTCAGCACAGCTTTTAGCACAAACTTACCGAGATCCGTAGCTGTTCAGATGGTTGTTGTTGTTGGTGGTGGTGTTGTTACTCCCACCGTTGCCGTTAAAGTGCTGCACGTTGACGTACCCGTGGCGGATGCTGCTCGCCGGCGAGACAAGCGTACCACGGGACGAGCTGATGCCGGTGTCTGTCGTCTTGTCTTTGCCAAGGAATCCGGACCCGTGCGCGTGATGGTTGTTGTACGCCGAGGCAAAGTAGATATTGTCCCGGCAGCTCGACGGGCGGTGGGTGGACGGTGGCGTATCGAGCCCACTGTCACACCCGGCATAGTCCAGATCCGTTAAGACTGTTGGAGTGAAATTGTAATTTAGCAAACGAAAAGATACTTAACAGCCACTCGAAGATACTTACACGAATGGCGGCTACTATCGTTCCCGCCCGGACCGAGCGGCCGTCTGTACAGGTCGTCATTGTCGCGGAAACGGCCGCCACGGCGCAGCTCCACCTCCTCCTCGAGATCGTCGTGCAGCGTGTAGCTGTGGTTGCCGTTCACAAAGTTGTCCGCCAGCTTCTTCAGCGGCGAGTACGGGAAGCCATTGTACAGGCTGCCGTTGTGGCTGCTGTAGCCATTGCTCGAACCACCACCACCACCACCACCACCGGACAGGTTGTGGCGTGCGTTCGGCACCTTCTTCGGCGTCGAGTGGTTCGTCAGCAGTCCACTGCACAGCCCGTTCTCGTTGATCGAGCTCAGGTCGGGCACGGAGTCGGAGAGCAGAATGTGGTTGAAGCGCTGGGCGCCCGTTTTCTGATGCCGGGACATGAGCCAATCCTCGATCGCACCGGAGTAGGTACCGCCGAGCCCGAGGTGGTTGCTCTGCAGTGAGGCCGCCGACACGGGGGCCGCTAGCGAGGCGCGCGATCGTGGCCCTTGCGTCAGTCGAAGAGCACGACGCCGCTCCTTGCTGCTCAGCGTGCACTCCTCCAGCAGCTCGAACCAATCCTCCAGGCCCTGGTCGCTGCGCAACAGGACGCGCCCTTCTCGCGAGCCGAGAAGCAGGCCTATCGCGCTGTACGACCGCCGGTTCAGCCATTCCACCTTTTCCACGTCGACTAGTTTGATCTGTTGGTTGTTTTTGCGGGGGAAAACAAATCAATACGGTTAGAATAAATGTGGAAGAAAATTAATCCGAAAAAAGGGGAGGGCGAGTGTAAACTAATGTTGAAAACGCTAATCATCAGCTAATTAGTGGCTATTCATCGCCGGCCAATTGGTGGGTTGCGACATCAACCTGACGGAGCTTTGCAAACTCTGGCTGATAAAGGGCTGATGGCGTATTTTTAGAATTCTAAATCAATTACCCCAAATGAATCACAATCGAGAGGCTCATTTGTACTGCATTTGTTTGTGTGTGAGCGTGTATTTGAGCCCGAATTGATGACACGATTAATTAGGTCAGAATTCAATTCCGTTGCCAATTGGCAATGAATGGATGGTCGTTTAGAGCATTTGTTCATTCTACCTTGGACTGACACTGCTCACCCTATCATTCCAATAGGAATTGAAGCGTGGAGTTTAAGGTTGTTCTTTTTTTCTAACGATTGTTGATTTGTGTTTTATCCTTTGTGTGAAATATATTTTTTGCACACGAACATGAAAAATGAATGGGGAGGTGAATGAAAATGTGGTGAAAAATGGAAAACAATTAGCTGTAGCTGTTTAGCTGGGCTCGTTAAACTCGCCATTGGTATGAATGAGGTGTAATTACCACCGGCAGAGGCGATTGTTTGCGATTTCACTTGTTTCATTGAAGGTTTGCGTTTGAATCTAACATCTAATATTACTTTAAACTGATCAAAACTATGTCTGAAGTATATACTGATTTTTAAATCAAAATAAACAATTAAAAAAACAATAGTTCTATTAGGATTTTTACTTTATTTCAGACAACTGTAACTCTTCCGCGCATTTATGCTGTAACAAAACATGCCTAAAAGAAGAAAGAAGTAACAACTTTCTTCTTCTTCTTTTTTGCCACAACAACCTTTGTTGTTCAAGGCCTGGCTGTACCACTAGTGGGTTTGGCTTCCAGTGACTTATTGATCTACCCACCCATTAGCAGGATAGTCAAGTCGTACACGTATGGGGGCACGGTTCATTCGAGGCTTGAACCCATGACGGGCATGTTGTTAATTCGTTCGAGTTGACGGCTGTACCACAAGACCGGTCTCAGTAACAACGTTACGACTTATTTATTTAAGGTAATATTGGCCGCAGTGGCCTAAGCAACTTAAACCAACTATCTGAACACTATGTGCTACTTCTAGCGATCTAACATTAATTGTGGTCAACTGTGTTAAATATTGCCAATAGGTGATTTTTAAACGTATCGATCGAAATATTATAATCAAAGTATGACTAGGACGAGTTAAAACTTTTAGACATATAGAACATAGGGTCGTTATATCTCTTTAAAGTCGCCTCCTACGGTCGATACTAAAGTGTTCATAGTCTCTAAGAATCTAGTTATACTTAAGCAACAAATACACTCTGGGCAACCATATGGCGATGTTTGAGAGATTGAATATCTAATATTAAGCACCGTGTGCGGTAAAGAGCATGGTGTCATTGTGTTTTTTTTTCTAAAAAATAAATAATAATAATAATAAAATAAAAATAATAATAATAATAATAATAATAAAATAAATTTTTATGGAGAATTTGAGCCAATTGGCCTCATTCGCCTCTTGTTTCATGGTGTGTCAATAAGAATTCGGCGAGTGTGTTGTTTTTTTTTATTTGACGAATTTTAGTTACTTAAGCCAGATCGACGAGAGCAGGGGCACGATAAAACAAACCAATTCCAGTACTGACTGGACAAATGACTTGAAATCATAAAAATAAACACCGTCCGTGCCAATATACTTTAACACCGTGCCAATATACTTTAACATTAGCATCCGTTTACTGCCAAACACGTTTCAGCCATAAACTCCAAGCCTTTATGTTTATACAAAAATGTACAAAACCAATCTAGTTGTGAGAAGTTAATTAAATGTTCCTTACTAAATGTTTTTACAATAACGGATAGTTGAGTGAAGACGGATGCAGTGGGAAAAATGGACACTTTTATAATTAATTGGTAAAAGCAATAATGATTTATGTCTATGATGTATCCATCTAATCTATCTAATTTAATTTAAGAGAAGTATGAGGTATCAAATTTGTAAACAAAATAGAGTTTTGATCGTGTACACACTTGTAATAACTTGATGTAATTGGAGCACTATGGATGTTAACACCATACCACCAAAGGGGGTAAGACACACTGCCGCTCAGGGAAAGATGGGAAAAGAAACATTTGATTTATTTTGCTTCTGCCATCGATTACTTTCGCAAAAACAACCAGAAGTCATGGACAACTATTCAGCAATTGAAGAAACCATTAAGGAATGCGAGGACCGGAACACCGTTGAGTGTAGCAGCCATACATTGTGCTGTTCCTCGCATGAAGCTGGTGCCTAGCATAGTGCCAAGTCCTAAAACAATGGCTTTTGTGTTGGCCATCAACACCTGTACGACACTTTTTGTCGTTAGAATAAGGATTCTATGGTATTTCAAAGAGTGTGAGATAGCTGACTTTGACTTGGCGGTAGTTCAATAAGTCAAACCTCAAACCTGCTAAGAAGGCTTGATTGAGCAATTCGCTAATGCGAAATCCTGAGCAGACTTTATTGTAAATTCTGAACCAACCTCAGCTGCTCTATTTCTTACATTCTACGATTTATTGACTTAAACTCCATCTTTAAAGCATATTCAGATGGCCAGGATTTTTGTTGTCTTGTGAATACATGATTCATGTGATTATGCGAATGTCAATGTTAAAATGAAGTCAAACCTCTTGAATTTATATTTTTTTATTTAAATTTTCATTTAAAAATCAGATATACAGCATTCACTGACATCCCAAACCTATGCGGAAATTGTGTCGATTTGTTGGCGAATTGACATAGAATTTGACAAAAACTTTATGTTCTATCTAATTCTCAACATATATTCTTCTAAGAAATGTGTATGAAATAAGACCTGCGCATATTTCATGATCTGTATACTTATAATCTAGAAATTGATGAACTAGTTAAATTTACATGAAATATGAATCAAAATGTAATAAATGTTATTAAAAAAATATAGTTGAACTTTTAAGTGCGATAAATGTAAAACAAAAATGATTACACACGGATCAAACAGAAAGAATTGCTTATTTTGTAAATTATATGCATGAATTAATGCATGAATTGGCATTATTCGTCCATTTCTTCAACCAATAATTTAAACTATAAATTGCATTAAGCACTGCTTATAATGTAAATGAACGAATAATTCCCACTTACAATAAAACATCTCCGGCATCATGTAAAAAAAAGCTCCATCCCAACGACACTACCCATAACGCAAGTCTCATCCCCCAACAGGGAGTTTCACGTTAATCGATGTACTGATTGCTTCTGAGTGGAAGTCAACGGCGCGATAGTTTCGCCCTAATCCCTCTTTTCCACCGCAAACATCCTTCCTGGGGATTTACTACCACTTCAGCACAGTCGCTCAACACTGCAGTATAATAACACAAAAAGATGTTAATAACTCCGCGCGCGCTCTCTACGTGTTTGATTAACGAAACGCGAATTGAACGATCCCACACTCTCGGGCAGGGGGCGTCAGAGTTCATTGGATTTGCTGATTGAGTTTCAGTCGTTTATCCACATTTCTCGTTAGTTCCTCAATCTTGTTTGTCTGGGGACTGAGCTTGCTGACCTGCCAACTGAAGCACCTGTTCGGGGTGGGCGTGTTTGTTGGGGCGAGAGTTTGTTGAATCCCTTTTTACGGTTCGCTCGTTACAGCGTTCGTTCGCGTTTGAGCTGATTGAGTTGATTCTGACTAAACGCACTAAACTCATTCCATGAGTGTGTGTGTGTGTGTGTGAAGGTGGAGGCTTTTTAAAAGGAGCAGTCGGATTATCGATGCACTACGATGTCTCGTACGCAGGTCGACAATAACGAAAGGACCGGGTGCACTGAACCCGCCCGCCCGTAAGGCGAATCAATTAAAAGCAATTTATATGCACTCCATTGAACAAACATTTGATTTTTGCAAGTGCAAAGCGCACTTAATTGCATTTCCACTCCTTCGGGACAATGTTTTTTTTTGTACTTTTTGCGCACACTGCTAATCCCTGAGCACCGTGACCGTGTATCGTCGGAGCTCGCGAACCCACCCTGCCACGGCCCACGACGGCTTTCTTCGAGTGCACTTTGCGCGTTGCATTGTTTACATATTCGGCCGCAAAGCCGTGCGGGCGAAGGAACCGCCAACCTCGCAAACCGACCGACACAGAACCAACCAAAAGCCATCGGCAATGGTACGACAACACGTTTCCACGCTTAGCTCGGAACTGGGAACGACCGGTCGACCGATTCCGCTTCCGTTTCTTCAACGTTGCTGGGGGAGAGGGCGCTAACCGCATCTGCTCGATCGTGAAAATGTGCGAAAATGAAATTTTTCCAACCCACCGCCCATGTTTGCCCAGCCCACTACACTCGCGCGTTTTAAAAGGAAGGAGTTTCACCACGCAAGTGGCCGTAGAATGGATGACGTTTGTCTGGACGGCGGCTCAGGCACATATATTTAGCGCTCGTTTTTGTGCGTGCTCCCTGCTAGGTACGTGATGCACTTCTCTTGCGCAATTGCGTTCGGTGCATTGATTCTTGGATGCAGAACCACAGACGCGTGTGTTGTGGGCACAGACGACAACGAAAACATCCAAAGCACAGCACGGCGTTCTATCCCACAGCAAGAATACACAACCATCGTACGCACCTAACGATAAAGGAACGGGGTTTTAGCGGGAGAATACGAATGGGCTTTGGCAGGACTAGTCAAACAGTAGCGTGAACTGTGCAAATGGGTACGTTTGTTGATTTGCCATTTGACAGACGTTCTGCATTTAATGCGCGCACGGAGCGAAGCACGCACAATGGAAGATATTTCGTTGAGACGAGAGATTTGTGTGGAATTTCGTTCATTACTGGCGTGTAATTTGGGAATTACGAATTACTGTCTGGCTTTAATTAGAATCTTCTCGAAAAAGGACTGTTTTGAAAATTATAAAAATGCTATTTTCATTGAAAATGTTACACGTAACTTTAATTTAAAATGTACTTCATTTAATGAATAGTAGCTGCTGAACAATGTTTAAAAAAATAGAATAAACAGTAGGAAAATTTATTTACAATAGGAACCAGCTTTTCTAAGTATCAGTAAACAAGCCATGCTGTAGAGTAAAGCCTTAAATTTGAAGTTTAGTTTGTTTTGAAGCTTACTTTGTAGTCCTTTTTCAAAGAAAATATCTCTTTCTGTCTCTTTGGACTGCTCAGCAAGAATGTGTCTTTTGTAGTAAAATATGTAAAAAATTTATTCTTCCTCAAGTTTAAAAACTTTTTGCAGGACATAATAAATAACATAATAACCGTAATAAAAAATATATAATATAATGTAGTAAAAGGAAGAACAAAAAAAACATAAGTGAGTTCAACATATTTCATATTCGAGTTACTCGCTTCCTTCTTTAGTCGTTTAAGTACGAAATAAATTGTTTTATCATAATGATTCGTTTTTAATTATCAGATAGTTTAATTACTGTTGCAATCTCTTTGATTTAAAGTTCACCCGAAGTTCTTTTTTATCTCGTGTTATTTAATCTGTTATTTAATTCGCCACCTTTTATCTGTTATTTAATTCAATCTGCAGACTTTTTTCTATTCCATTTTCTAATCTCACAGTTTTTGTTCGATTGCAGTGTATTATTATTTTGATTGTTATTCTATTATGCTTTTTTATTGATCTCGTTTCCATTTTTTTTAATTTATTTATTTATTACATTATACTATTATACGTTTTTTATTGAATCGCTTTTATTCATAGCGCTTACATTTGGCTATGAAAATGTAATGGTCGTCACATCGCCGCGTTTTGTGAGCATTATTTTTACTAACTCTCTCAAATGCACTTTACGCACAAGACTGCGCTCTCCCTTTTTCTATTCGTTGCTAGGGTGAACTTTGCTTTCTTTCTCTATTTCTTTGATTTGGCGCAATGTATTTGAAATGATCCTAGTAACCATGTTCAGAAAACCGTAACCATTCGTTTAACGAAATATTCAACGTAGTTACGAACTACTAACTACTAAATAAATAAAATAACAAAAATTATACATGTTTTTAATGCACTTACACCAAGAGAAAATTACCTAAAAAACGTGTTTGAATTTTTTTTTAATTCTATGATGACTATTACTCCAATATAATTTAGTTTAAGATTTGTTCAATATTTTAAGTGAAACCATAATGGTAGACTATAGAAATAATAGTTCAACTAAATTATGAGGTCTGAAATTGTGAAAAAATCAACTTACAATTTTTTTTTCATTTTTATCGACTTAATTATTTGAATTGGTATATGAAACAATATTTGTATTAGAGCGTTCCCCATGTACAATATTTTTTGACATAAATATTTATTCAAAGAAGTAGTGTAATTTAATGGAATGAGAAAAATATAATTGAAATTGAAGATCGATATCAAACATTATAAATATTTGTGAAAAGACGTAAAAGATATGCATCTTTTTAGATTGAAAGTATCCGTGAAATGCAAACAATAGAAATAGAATTAAAAGAAAATTAATATTGCAAAAATGAAATATGATGTCTCATTTGTCACATTCTTGCTCAGCTTTTTACATAAAAGAACAAAATCAAACTAGCAAAAGAATAACAAAACTTCATTGTGCATCAGTTCAAACCCTTCGAACAAAATGGGGTGAACGGTCTTTTAAATGCCACTGCTTACCAACGACGCAATCGAACGAGCAAATAACAGCCTCCATTCCTTTAGTGCATTCAACTGCGTTTGCATTCTAGTGCGTTTGGAAGGGAAAAATCGCACACGCCAGGAATGTAAACGACGCCCACCGAGTCCCAGGGCAAATATTTGCACTTTTGCTTGCAATTCGATGGTTCGAATCGGTTTCCACATTTCCCAACTGCAATTCGAACAAACGGAGAACAAAGTAATGGTGGCGAGCTTTTTGCCAGTGACAGAATGTGTAATGTTTCACTGGTTCACTGCTGTACCGATACGGTCTAAAGTAAATCGTTTGCCCAACTAATCCTTCCCATTCTCACATAGCGGTCAGGAAACTTACACGAGCATGTTAAAACACGCACACATACACCTTTACAACCCTGTGTACTGCCTGGAATTGTATATTAAAAACCACGTGGCCTGACCACCATCAGAAACTTACCTTAAATATAAACTGTCCCATGTCGGATATCTTCTCCGAGGCGGATCCGGTGGCTCGTTTGAAACAATTGAGATAATCACGTGTTAGGATGAAGTATCTGGAAAAAGGGTATCAAAGTTAACGTTCCATAATTAGTGTCGTATGTCGCATGTCGTTCGGCATCCGGGCATACAGGCGAGCTAATGCTGCACCGTCGCACCATGTTGGGACAGCACCCATTAAAAGGAAGCAGCATTGTAAAATGGGAATCCCCGCTTGGGATGTTCGTTGGTGTGTGTGTGTGTGTGTGTGTGTGTGTGTGTGTGTGTGTGTGTGTGTGTGGTGGATGGGGACATGATGGTGGCTTAGCTCAACGTCGACATTAATACGGTTCCAATGTACGTACCTCTCTTTCCAGCGCGAGAAAAGTCGGTCGCGCTGCTGCCAGAGCAGTCCTCGCTTGATCGGGCCCGTCATTTGTGCCACCGGTATACGTCCAATTAGGAGGGATTTCTGTAAATAAAGATAGACAATAGAACGTTAATTGTAGTTGTTTGTTTCATTTCAATGTTTAATTCTTATATCGTGTATATCTATAAATGTAAATTAATGTAAAAAATTACATTTTGTATTTTTAGTGAGGAATAACTCTAAAATGTCATTACGAACACTATCGTCAACTGACTGCACACTTCACGTGACTATCCACAGCAATGGTGCATCAGCAGTGATTGTCTCACCACCCAAAAGACGATGCAGTAACTTTTTAACACAAAAAAACACTACATTACTACCCTTGTGGAATTGGGTACCAACATTAACAGATGCTTGACGCAGAACAAAAAAAAGCGCTTCCACAAGAGACAGCGTGAATCACGTCGCCCACAAAGTAAATGAAGACATCCTCACTGCTCACTGGTAAAGCACAGCACTCCCCCAAGCTTTCCAGCAACTGAAAGTAAATATTGAAATCAAGGTTAATTTGCACATTCATTTGGCTGTAAAATTTAAGCGAAGACAGAGGCCACGATAACGTGCGCAAAGTAGAAAAGTTTGTCCTCCGGGGTTGCTCGCTGCCGAAGGATTTTGGTAGTGTGTACCCTACTCCTAGCCTCCCTCCGTGGGAAGGTGTTCTGGAAGGCCCCGTTGCGGCTCGCTATCAGATGACGGTGGACGGTGGAGTCTGGTGAGATCTCTCGGTTCATTATTTTAATTTAAATTACTTTTTCACGCTCGGACGATGATTGGAGTGAATTAAATCATGTTGGCAAGTTGGTAGTTTTTTGGGGGTGCAAGTTTCTCCGGTTCTGACGCTTTTACCGTTTTTTTTTTTTGCAGTGCAGTGTCCGATCATCGTGATGATGTAAAATTATGATGATAAATGTGTAACTTTGCTGTTTGCTTAACGTTTAAGGGGGGTGAGTATTACTTTTGCGCGCTAGCAACTCTCTCTCTCGCTCGAGTTCTCGAGTGAGCTGAAGTAGCTCATCCTAATAATAGCTAACGTTGGATGGTAGTGAGAGGACAACAGGAGAGGAAAGGGAACACTCTACGAATGGAAAACCATGCATCCTATTATTAATGCGCATTTAAAAATGGTGAAATAAAATGGATAATTTTGCAAATGCTGAGTTGATGGAGGCGCACGGTACTTTGTACACAGGACGTGAGGTAAGCAATCGAACGGAACAACGATGTAGGAAAAGATAAACATGTGATAACTAAATCTATTTTAAACATGATGCAAAATGCTTTTGGAAGGATGAAACAAAGGTATGTTGTTTAAATGATATGAAAAATATTCTCAATATTGATGATTAGTTTTAAATCGTAACGGTTGTTTTAAGGATTTACTATACTTTTTTTTAACTGTATTAAGAGTATCTAGAGTATTTAGCCGGTCTCGTAGTACAATCGTCAACTCGTACGACTTAACAACATGCCCGTCATGGGTTCAATCCCCAAATAGACCGCGCCGCCATACGTAGGACATACTATCCTGCTATGGGGGGAATCAATTAGTCACTGAAAGCCAAGCCCACAAGTGGGTACAGGCAGGCCTTGACCGACATCGGCTGTTGAGCCAAAGAAGAAGAAGAAGAAGAGTATCTAAAGTGTTCAGGTAACAATGACGCAGTGAAATAATATTTTTGATTAAATGAAAAGGATTATTTATAATTAGAATTAGTAGATTTAATATATTTTAGTGCACCTCTGCTTATTGGTTATTGCAAAGCGCCTGTGGGTATGCAATTTGTATTTAAAGATGATTATTTAAGAAAATGATATAGAAAGCTTTATTTCAATTTCAGAGTATTTAAATCTCATATTTCGTGTTTCTTTTCCAAGCAATTCATAATTCCTAACATCATGAACATGAATTGTCGCCAAGATTAATGTTCCTAACATTACAAAAGAGGATAATTGGAATTTAAAATTTAAGAATTTAAAATAAAATAAACTAAAATAAGTAAACTATAATATTCTCTGAGTATTGATTTTCTTTGCACAACACCTTCCCGTTATGAAAGTTTCGACCATTATTGTCTCTCTATTATCGAGATTTATGCAGAATCTTCACAGAATATTCCGATGATTCCAAAAATAAACATTCCTCAAAAGCGGCTCAATATTTATGAATTCGATCACCATAGTATTAGCCTTGAGCCACTAGGAATAGGATTTGCTTTCATTCAAATGGCACCAAATCTAAAAGCAAAAACATACTTTCATTATCACCGGCGCGAAGAACATGAAACCGAACACCTCCCAAAAAATAACCAAAATCACTTGCACTTTCATCGCACCGTATCGCAGGGGTATCATGTTTTGCACGCCGGTCCGTTTGCTAGTTGCTGCCTTGTGTGTGTGTTTGGATGAAAAACAGAAAGAAAAAGCTTCATTTCACCGCCACCGGAATGGAAATTCACCACACACGTCTCCCGAGCAGGGGCAGCAAGCGACGACGCAAGCGAACACCGACTAGACATCCTTCGAAAATGTGTAAACGACACCATGGCCATACGTTGTTGCCCCATGTAACGACCGTTTGTAAACATCTCCACGCACCATTAATAACGGACCGTCGTTGTTGGAGGAAAGGGAAAGGGAACGTATGGGTTGGGCGGTAAAGTGGGCGCCTGCCAGGTTTGTGCGAGCTAAAAAGCTGGCACGGATGGATATCGGATTCTGTTAGCGAAAAGCGCAAAAGATAGAGTAGTAGCGCGTCGGTATGGAGAAGCGTTGGCAAGTGATAATGTTGTAACATGCCACACGCATGACACGGGGACGACACCGATGTTTGTTATGCGGACAAAAGGGGATTGAGTGGGAAATAAAGCCGGAAAGGGGAAAGGTAGCGGCTGATTGCCAATTCTCTCATTGTCAGTAGGAGGACACGTGGGTATATGAACGAGGACTTTTCAAGCAAACACACGTGTGGTAGTAGAAAAGGGATTTTTCTCCAGAAAAACATAGTAATTTTCTTGGGTTGGGATTTATGCAGATAAAAATAGAATCCAACACGATTAGCAGAAGATTAAGCAAGAAACGTTGCAGTTTTTGAAGCGTCTTGCGTTGGCCGAAAGGTTCACAATTGGAGTAAGCGATCCGATCAATAACGCTACACAACATTGATAATCGAAAACATGGGACAAGCAATCAAATCACCTACTCGACGTTAACCGTAACGTTAAAACAACAAACCACTCGATTTGATAGACGCGCGTTAATTGCGCAAAAGTTGGACCAAAACCAACCTGTTCGCTAAGCCGCAAAACAAGTGGAAGCTTCTCATCTTCTCGTCATATCGAGCTTGGTAGAAGCTCCCGAAGATGTTGTGTTATTTTGCTGTTTTGTGCTACTTTGTATCCCATTTAAGATAAGTAGATTAACTTCCTGACAATAAGTAGGAACAACCATAGCAACGAAACTCCTTCCAAAACAGAAACCGAAAAACAAATCGATCGATCCTTCAATTGATGGAACGTTCTATCCTCTCCTTCATGAAGGCCGAAATAGGCCGCATAATCGTATCATAGGAAAAATAATCACCTACAGAATACTAGAATAGGCACCAGCAAAACCCCAAAAAAGCGGAGAACCCAACATTCTCTCCATACAGTGATTTTTTTGCTACGAATTCTGTGCGGGCCATAAATTCCTACTTCAAAAAAAGAGTTCCACGGTGCCATCGACGGTGCTGTACAGACCACCGCACGGACCGATTAATATCAAAAAGACTTTAATCTCGTAGCCGGCCGCCGGCGTGAAGGTATGTCTTGCAAATCAAACAACAAAAAAAAAACGAAGAAAAGAAAAACGATTCCTTTCCTTCGATTTGTACGATATTTTGTATTGCTGGCGCATCCTTGCTTCGTAACGATCGCTTCGGGACCGTGAAGAAGCATTGCAAGCAGACGAGCAACACAACATCAACCACAAGAAAACAAAAAGAAAAAAAAAAGCAGAAAAAAGAGCAAAAAGAAAGTAAGCGGAAAATATTAAACATCCAATCATGTTCTTCATCATTATCATCATCATCGTCGGCAGCATCGTCGTTCCTCCTCAGGCGGATCTGCTCGGGAAAGCGTTTGGCAGCGTCTTCGCCGGGCTTTGCGGTTGAGTAGAAGGGCATCGGTAATGAATGATAAAAATGGTTCGTGTGTTTTTTTTTCGCTCTCTCTCCTATTCGCGTAAGCTAAAGCTAACAATCTTCTCTTTCAATCATGCATGCGTTTTGTTTGCGTTAGCCGAGTGACTGGGTACGGGCGTGCATGAGCGATATCCATCTTTTCGATCGCATCCTTCTCCCCATCACCCTCCGAGCTGAAACGTCCAGGTGGAAAAATAATGGATAAAAGAATTGTTTTCCGTTTGTTTCCCTCGACGGCATACCAATTTCGTCTTCACGTGCACGTTTCATCAAAGCGAAAAAGCCAACTGCTTTTCGGGGTGCGCACTATGTAATACGTTTCCCGCCCCCTGTAAAGTGAATGGCAAAAGCGTTCCACTTACGGAAAACGGTGAAAACATGCAATTTTCTGCCCGAGGCAATGTTTCGTGTACGTGTAGATAAAGTGCACTTGTAGTAACACACAAGCGATGGGAGAAGTTCCCGTTCTTGGCTATAGTCTAGGTACAGGTAGTGTACTGGCCGGGAGGAGGGAGCAAAGGCTTGCATCCTCGTGATGGTTGCACACACACACACACACTAACACACAGTTGCATGGAAATGATGGTATTGTGTAATGGAAATTATCGATTGCAATTTATAACCGAGTAGACATTTAATTTCAAACTTCGTGTACGTTTTTGGCTGGCAAAGGATAAGGGGGTTTGTTTGTTTGTGTGAGGGAACGGGTTGGATGTAACTAACGTAGCTGTTTACTGGATACGTTTGAACAAAAGGACGTTGAAGGCTGTTACAGAATAAACTTGTAAGATAAATACATTACACACTTATATTTACAAAAGCATATTCCATGCTCTTCTAATAATTATGCCGTATTAAATAGCTTAATTATTGGCTAAATATTATACATTCCAATAACTTATGCTACTGTACTGCAATGAGAAAGCATTATCTTGTTAAATTGTTGGCCAACATTCCTTAAATGTGTTAGTAACAGGAGGCTAATGCCTCAGTGGCACAATTTACGCCTGAAGCTATGCAATCGTATGTCGTACAGAACATGTGGTAAATTAACGATATTGCATACCTTCTCGTATTTTTGTGTAATATTACTTACGTACAAGTGGAATTGTATGTTTCGATCCATTTAATCTATGTAACAATCCAGTTTTATACAACAAAAAATATATTACTGTAATTTGCAGTATCTGCAACACATTACACCAACTTTTTGTTTGTTTGTTTTGAGCTAGTCATGAAAATGATATGTTTTAACCGATCAAAATAACGAGTTATTCTGTCATTTATCCTACCTAGTTGAAAAAAATATTATACGGACTAGATACTCTTGTCACACCCTTTCCAGATAGTAAGACTTCATTTCCAATAATCAGTTCTGCTGCTTCTATTTGAGCGTAACGTTCTACGAGGACATGCCGGCCCATGAAGGCTTTCGAGACTTAATTCATTTCCATCCAGCCGAATCACCAGTCATTGCTACGGGGAGACAGTTCATTTCAGGATTGAAACCATGACGGGCATGTTATTGAGTTATTGAGTGGAATTGAACTGTACAATGAGACCGCCAATGATCGGTTACTTGTAATAATAATTTGGTATTTGTACTATTTTGCTCAGTGAATTCTATTCCATCCGTGGATTACTCACTTGTATTTTATTTTATTTTATTTTATTTTTATTTAATTAATTGCTCGGCCACGTTGGGTTACAGCAATAGTGCTTACTGACTATAGTATACAATTATTCGCGAAGGAGTTGGAAGGAGTTTATGGGACGAAAAAGGAGCGAAGACGGGATCGGTAGACAGGATAGGATAGGTTGAAATCGAACAGATCTGTAGTACTATTAAAAGATGACATAGCTCTTACAAAAGGCTCATTGCGAGCAAAACGTGTACGACATATAGGTAACTGGAGACGAAAACGATAACGTAAGGTGCGACAAGATGCATACAAATGTAAGCGCGACAGAAGTGAAGGAGTATCAATCGTATTGAGCAATATGCCAGCAACGAAAGAAGCCTGAGCGACCGAGAAGCGGTGCTCCAACTTGGCAAGGTTATCTAGTTATCATTAATATGTACTCTTGCTAACTACTGACAAATATTTATTTTTACTTTAAATTGTTACATTTCTATCAGTTTTTCGATCAGTTGCTAGCTACTAGTTGTTCGTGGATAAGTAACTCTTCTTCTTCTTCTTTGGCTCAACAACCGATGTCGGTCAAGGCCTGCCTGTACCCACTTGTGGGCTTGGCTTTCAATGACTAATTGATTCCCCCCCATAGCAGGATAGTCAGTCCTACGTATGGCGGCGCGGTCTATTTCAGGATTGAACCCATGACGGGCATGTTGTTAAGTCGTACGAGTTGACGACTGTACTACGAGACCGGCTCAAGGATAAGTAACAAGGATAGTAACGTTTTATTATCACAAAAATATCTTATTTTGACTATAAAAGAATTCGTGAATAAGTTTACAGTTTAGTGAACCTAGTTTGATTTTTTTGGGTTTTAATTACTCTTAATCAAAGAAGTACACAGATAACTCAACTTTGATGTCTTCGTTATCCCCTTTTCTCCTCGTAACATTAGTCTAAAGAATTGAGGTTTGAATACTAGGGATTAAGAATGAAAAACGATAAAAAAAACATAAGTCTATAATCTTACAAAAAAATATTTGTAAGACTTTAAGTCATTTTAAGGCAAATGAAGCACTTCATTGATATAGTTCCATTTAGAAGGTGAGCATTTGATACAATGTTCAGAATTTGAAAATTACAAGTTGCAAAAAGTTCCAAAATTACAAATTAAGATAGGTAAATGAGCGAACAAGACAGAACTGAAACGCACAATTCCTCAGCTGCCGATTGTCTTAGGAGGGTTTATGAGAAAGAGATTTGATGAATAAAACTCACTTTATGGCCGTGCAACACAATCCTCTTTTCCAGCGATTCCAATTATTTGCTTACCTATCCAACCCTTTTTCTTCTTCCCCCAAACAACACTATGGTCAGGAGTCTAAAATTACCTTCTCGCAAAAAGCGACACAATTTCCTGCCCGGAAGCAATAAATGACAAATCGAACATGCCTTCCGAAAGAAAACCCTCCCCACCCGTCCCATCCGGCGGCATTGTCACCGAAACGGACGACAACTGTGCTTTGGATACTATTTATAAATCAAAGTTTTGCAATATATCACCACCACCACCACCACCATCAGTGTGCGATGGTGCAACTTTTGTCAGTTGACACCCATGGGTCCCCATGGTGGCGACATGGAGCACGAACAATGACGGTGTCTCCTTCGCCATTCATTGCATTGCAACGTCTTCAGTCTTAAAACCGGGCACAAGGAAACGTCTTCACGTTACTTAAACAGGACGCCAGAGACTCTCTCTCTCTCTCCCTTTCTTTTGCATCTCTCAACTTACCCCAGCAGCGGTGGGTTTTGATCGGATTGGAAATTGGTTCCGGGAAGGAAACCGAGCAAACGGCCAACCCTTTCCGATTGTTTTCCATCCCGTCGTTCTGCCCAAGGGGTGTGTGTTGGTGTTAAATTTGTCATAATTGAAAAAGTTGCTTGCGAGCTGCTGCTGGTGCTGATACGATCCGATCCGAATGAATGGAACTTCGGTGGAATCGTAGACACACAGGCAGGCTCTCTCACATTACCCACCCAGGCCACTAGCAATGGAGGAGGGAAGTGTACCGCTTTCAAAGACCTCTCGTGTGCGTGTGTGAGTGTATGCGATTGCGAATTCTTCTTCAAATATTTACAAACGTCTTGTGGTTTAATGCGCTACGGCTGAAGCACTTTATTGAATTAGTATAAGCTGTTTTGTGCCGAGCGGGAAGGATGGAGCTGCAATCGGGAGACCATCGATCGAAACGGTCCCTCGGTATGTGAGAGAATGGAGAATTTGTTTCCTCCCTCACACACACACACACACACACACACACACACACACACACACACACACACACATGCCTTGAAGGTACACTAGAAGCTAGAAGTCTAGCAGCTGGTGGGAAATAGCAAGACAAAGATTTACGTAACTCGTTCGACTTTCGATGCCTCGATGGCCCCGATGTGTGCGTGTGGGAAAAAGGCAGCAGCTCCACCGGGAATTCGGCAAGGAAACGTTCCGCCTGCGTTGAGTGTTTTTCCACCACTGGCGCTATCTTGCGTGCGTGTTGGTGTCTCACGCGTGCAGCTGTGAGTGTTTTAGGCGTAAAGCCGGAATAGACGCGAGCAGCGAAGCTCGTCCTCCGATTAAAGTGTGTAATCGTGTCTTGTTGATCGCGTTGGTAGCTGGCAGGAGTACAGTGTGTACTCTCACCAGCGCCAGCCCCTCCCACCGACGCAAGTAATTGAGTTTCTCGGGGGAGTAGCGCCGGCAAGAGCCGCACAGTCATGGCAGATAAATCTCAACACGCAGCAGATGAATTTAGCGGATCGAAACCGAGATAAATATCAACAACGCACGGTGAGCGTTCACCGTCCCCAGCTAACCACGCTACTTCAGCCCGCCTTGAGAGGTCGGTCGGGATATTCGTTTTCTAAATTAGTTAATATCAAATCATGCGGCTGTGTCACTTTGTGCCACACTCCTGAGCGTGCGACGAGCAAACCATTTTTGACATAATTTATGCATGCTGGTCGCATTTCCCCCTCGCCGTTTGCCTTTCATTTCCGGCTCGGGACCTTCTTCCCCCCGGTTTGACTCATCAGAAAGCCCGTACGCTTTCCCCGGGCATTGCCAGGATGCTTGTCTTTGCGTCTCATCAGCCACAACATGGATAACAGCACCTTGTTATCGCAGACACGGCAGACCGCTTTAGATGGAGCTTCAATCAGGACCGGTGTGTGTGTGTGTCTAACTTCCCACCTAAACCGACACCTCTGCTTCTCTGTCCCACTTCTTAGTCGCGAAAAAGGAAAACCATGAAGGGATCTTCCACACGTGCTATGTGCGGAGGCGAGCAATGCAGATATGACTTTCCGTACCACCGTCCAAGATTGGATTGGACGGATGCTTGCTACACCCATACGTACGTACACAGCCACCGTAGTACGGCAGGGACATCGCAGGGACGTCCAAAAATTCCATCCGGATGCTTCCCACCCAACTGACAAGTGACAGAAGCGGGATGCGGCTTTGTTTTGCGTGGACTCTCCTCGAGCAAGTGTCACATTTCCCGCCCAGTATAGGTGAGCACGGCGGATGGACGGGAGAATTTGAACCACACAAAACGATGCCAACCGACCGATATTTGGGAACGTTTCGTTTAATAAAGATTTGTGCGGTTAAACCTGGAGCATTAGGGCGGGAAATGTAAGCCTTCGGTCGTAACTATAACTTCATTTCGTTTCTCACTTCCTTATCACCACGGGTACCCGTAGCTGGCTGGCTGGCAGGCTGGCTGACTGGCTGGTGGCGGTGTCGGTGGTTCTCTATAAAAGTTTTATAAACTTCCTTTCTAGCCCCGAACGAACATCCTATTTCGGATTATTTTGGTCGCTCATCCCAGGAGATCCGGGTTCGAGGGAAGAGTCAACTTCCGTCTCGTGTTTTTTTGGTTGTTGTTGTTGTTGTGTTCCTCCCCGTGTTATTTTCATTTAGTTGTGACCGGAAGAACCGTTTGGATGGAGGCCCTGGGCCTCCCTAAATTGACCCTGGGACAAGCGCGCCATGTCAAACAGCGCACCAATCCTGACAGCCATATTTTCGTCTCGCGCTTGTTCGTCCTTAACACGCCCAACCGGACGACCGGACAAGCAAATAGACTCCGAAAATGAACCGGTGGGGTTGGGGAATAGGAAAATGATGACATAAACAAACTTTCGAGGAATTTATACATATAACGTTGTGTTTGCACAAGCCATAAGGCGAGAGAGAGCGAGAAAAAAAGGCTAGACCGGCACGTTGTGGATACAAACCGAAGGACACTAATTTGGCCGTGACGTCCAGCAAACACCGACGACGACGGTGGTACGGCTTCGGAGCTACCGGAAGACATAACATGTTAACGATCAGGGGCTTTGGGGAAGGAGACGAGACGTGATAATGTTGAAGGAATCTTCTCTTTTTTTTTTTGGTGTTGCGATGTATCAGTAGTTTCGTTGGTTTTATGCGTCTGTTTGCCGGTCAAGCAGCAATTTCCCCCCCCCCCCCCCCTCCCACGTCCTGTCCAAAGGGCCATTTTGTGCTAAACAAGTTTTATGAACCATTACGTTTTGCGCCGATCTGTCACATCCTGATCAATAACCATCAATGTTCTAAGACGTGTCTTACCGCTTGCTTTATCCTTTATCGGTGAACTTATGGCACAAACATGCATTTCCTAAAGGAAGCTGGCAAACATAGACGATAATAGGATACAAAAAAACAGACACACACACACAAACCTTTTTCTTCGCGAACAAATATTGAACTTTCTTAATCAACTCCAATACTGCCCACAAATAGTTGGTTTGAAGTTAAGAAAAACGAAACAAACAAATCCACTGGAATTAAAACACCTCCAACGACGTCCTCCGATGGTCGCTCTCTCGCTGCGCCAATTTGACGCCAAACGAAACGCTATTTCTTTCTATTTCTAATCTAAATTTTATTGTGCCAAGATTAGGGCACGGAATCGAAATTTTTGCCCGAGACCAATCTTGCTGACCGGAAAACAAGCGGAGGAGGCTACCGAAAGCGAATCCCCAATGTCAGTGGGCAGGCGTATTAGGTCGAGTTTTTGGGTCCACTCCTTCTGCCGTTTGGAGACTGTTGCATGGCCAAACGAACAACCGAAAAACCACAACACGACAACACATCGTTTCGGTGTCTCCAAGCTGCCAAGCTTCTTGCTTGGAATTCAATAGAAGGTAAACTGGCCATTCGCCTCAGCATCATGTGGTTTGAGAGTTTGGGAAGGAGACATTGTGACATTCTGCGTCCCCCTGTCGAACGAAATTCCAAATGAAAAACGAAACATTTACAACGTGCCTACCACAACGTGAGTTTTGGGGGGGGGGGGGGGGGGGGGGGGGGGGGGGGGTGAAGGAGAGGCCACTCGGTTGAAACGTACCCGGAGGAACGCTGGGAGTGTGAGGTGGATATACCTAAAGCCTCCAGCCTCTGAAGTTAAATGGGATTTCCCAACCACACTCCTTGAATGCACAGCGAGGGCACTCTTACCGAAGGCAAGTGTCCTCATGAATATATGCTTAATAAACGTAACAAGCGAGTCGATTGTGGTTTAGATCTCATGAATCAGAGCAAATGCTCCGGTGGAGAGTGGTTCCGGGTCCCAAACTTCTTATCGAGGACAACGAGCTTGAACATGGCTGCCAATATGCGCTCCACACACACTGTCTCACACAAAAATCTCTTTCCCCTTGAGCAGAATAGGTTGGATTCGCCTTGCCATGCCCGAGTTCCAGGCCAACCAGAAAAAGTCCAGCACCAGACTACCGAAATGTCCCCAGGTATGTGACAGGAAACCACGTGAGATATCCTCCCAACCCAACTTCCTATTACCCACCTTACCAAACCAGCATTGGAGCATTGTGATTTATTATGTGAAAGGTAAATTTAAGACACAAAATGAATTGATCCTTAAATTTAATCCCCCAATGTGTCTTCGCTCCGTTTCGGCAAAGGTAGCGACGACTGATCTGAACGGGATTTGCTTCCGGACTCCGGGTGGCTGTGTGGGGTGCTGTCGAGTCTACAACCACATCACGTGCGGTAACTTTTACCATAAGGGTTGTCATGGCTACGATGGGACACGTAGACCATTCCCCATTTGCCGGCACAATGTTAATCTACTTGCAGCCCGACAGCACGCATTGCAAGTAGGCGAGTGCTGTGACCATTGTTTAAGTGTGACTTAGCGAAGATGATGCGCAGCAATGAAACTAATTTTAGGTGATTTGTTCGAAGTAAAGTAAAAGAAGAAAATGTTAGAAAACCAGTTTTGTAAGTGTTTTCAAAGAAGCATTCTTCATTTTCACACAACGAATAGAAACAAAAAATGGCTCCCTAAACTACAGGTACTTTTCCAAAGAGATACGATATCGCGTCTGCCCTTGTCTCTTGGTAGAAAGTGTCAATAGTGGAAATTAAACTTTAGTTAAAGAAAAAGCTACCGATTAGACAAATGACAGTTCGGTGAAAAATTACCTGCCCCATGGGACCTTGGACCTTCCCGTCTCGTACCGAGCTGAAAGTGCACACACTCCAATACCAGAAGCGATCGAAAATCGTTCCCCACTCTCTCTCTCTCTCTTTTCGTTCCCCGCTAAACGCTCAATCTCCTCCTGATTGCATGCAGTAGAATCGTGACAGCTAGTCGGATTGGAAAACGTGTCGTTTAATCGAACCCCAACCCACTTGGTACGCGATGCAGAACTTTGCGTGGTTAACCACAGACGATCACTGCACACGGGGCGTTGGGATGGCAAATCCGTACGGAAAAGGTGGGACAGTCGCACTCAGTACAAACCATTTCCACCATCACTGAATCCCATACGCCCTTAGGCCAGTGGTATTGGGCATTGGGAAGGGCACGTAGGTGTCCACGACCTTCACGAGCGTATTGCATTGAGGCAGAAGGCAGAAGGGACTTGTAGCGAGTGGTAAAACAAAACAATTATTGTGAAACTATTGGCTAATGAGTATGGCAAACTTGCTCTGTGTGCGGGTTTGGTAATGTGGCGGGATCGGGACTAACACCGCAGGACGGTTTGTGCAAGTTGCAGGATGCATTTTCACACTACAAACAAGCGCTGGAAGCAACGGAGAGTGGAGTTGCGGATCCAATGCCTACCACTGCAAATACTATCGTCCACAGTACACAGTGCCAAACGGAAAACCATAACTATATCCGTACGCTTCCGGGCATAAGTGACAGTTGGTTGTGTCTGTAACACGTGGTCCCGATTGGAAACAGACAGTGTGTGTCCTGTGGGAGCGAAAACCAAATAGGAGACAATGGAACTAATTTCGCTTGATCGACACGACTTTGCAGGTGGCTGATGCCGTGTTTTTACATGTAAGGTGTGAATCAGTTCAATATTTAAAGTTTATTCATAACACCAACAGGGAAATGTTCGTTAAGAAACGATTAGTGGTTGTTCAACATGATTGTGAACACAAAGTGAAGAAACGCCAAACTATGTTGGGAACAGTTTTGAGAAAGCAAAAGCTCAACTCGGCACGATTGTTTTTAGACTACAAACCTAAAACGGGACCGACAACTTTCGCCCAATATTTCAACCGCTGCATGAAGAGAACGTTCAACCGAAACCGAAACAAAAAACCCCAAGCGCACCTCCCCAAATCACCTAGACACGCACCCATTGTTTGATTGATGTAAGACGGATGATTGATGTAAGAACGCACGAATTTGCAACGGCCGTGCGTGCGCTGGCATATGAATTGATAATTAGCATTAATGATTACTGTTTTGTGGTAATTTGCATTTATCGCTCATACGTAGCGGGCGGGAACGGCACGAATCGTGCCGATCGTGAACCGGGATACGGTACAAAGATGCTAGTAGTGAGCGTACCTAAGAGATAGACGGAGCTGCTGCTGCAAGCCTGCGATGTGTTACATATCAAGCTTTGGTTGTGTGAAAATTGGAGGCTTTTAAATTACGGCTAGAAATACGGATCACGTTTTGCCACAACACATTTTGTTTGCTGTAATCGATAGTTTTACAAGCGAAGAAAACGTATTTGGAAAACAGAAAGCGAACCCATCAATCTATGGCGCTCAGTGTCGAGGTATGAATTTGCTTTCGTATGTATGCTTCTCGGTAGGAAAAAAATTATGCACGATTGGTCGAATGCACGAATGGCAGAAGAAAAGTATTCCGGGGAGGGTTTTTTCCCATCACACCCCCTTTCGTTATCGTTCAACCGTCACGCCCAACGGTCTTTGCTTCTGACGTACGGCACTGGCGGCGGACGCATCCTGCCCAGTCTGGGGCACTAATCAAACGATTTGCCGCCGATGACACGCATCGAGAACCTGATAAGACTGTCAATTTCGACGAGAATCCGAGATTCCGTCAGCGCTACGGAAGAACAAATACTGATTCTATCCACAAACACACACACACAATGATGTTGACACACACGTCGTGCACGATGATGAGAGTGGTAGGTGTTCTAACATAACAAACAGATCAGTTGTCGTCATGAGCTGCTGCTACTTCTTCCAGCTCTGAGGATTGGCAGCTCCGGAACGCTCACAAACGAGGCTCGAGCGATAGAGTTGATTAACCCTGAACAGAGACTGTGGGATGCTGGTAGGGTTTTGGGTTTGAGCATTGTTGGCCTTCTCATATAAGCAAACCCATATAGCACACTGCCAGCAAAGCTGCCGAGAGAACTTTTGCCGCGGCACAAATTCCCGCAGTAACACGGCGCCCACGTCTCTGGAGCATTGGAGGCAAATCGAAAATTCTGAAGCATTCGCACCCGAGCTCATTATGATGCCTGCTGATATAGAGACCTTTTGCCTTGCCCGCCACCGTACGAACAGCAAACTTCGATTAACTCCAAACTCCAAGTCTCCGAGGTATCCTGCCTACCGACGCGTTGGTCTTTACGTTCTAGTGTCTTCCACCTGGGGAGTTGGGGTTATATCGGCTCTATTGTGTGCGCCCCGTCCCGCTGGGCAAAGTTGGTGGGCATGGAAGAGCACAATTTCCTTTAAATATATGGCCTTAAAAACATCTCACATTGCTCGCCGTTAAAAGCGCTCGTCTTTCCAGCAGCAAACGCGCTAAGAGCAGTGCAAACAAACAAACACAATAACTGTTCGATAACGCTACTCCCCTGCTGCCCTTTTGCGAAAAACACACACACACACACACACACACACACGGAAGCTGTTACGGTTCTAGGAGAAAACTGCTTCTCCCTGTTTGCCTATAATAACGTATATACGAGGGAAAGTATTGCTCAAGCATTGGAATGATGTGAAAATAGCCAGATAGAAAAAAGTCCTTCGCTCAGCAAAGGACTTTCGTTCTTTTTACCCTGCACGCTACACAAATAAACGCTTCTCCTTACAATAGTGAAGGCAAATTGCCAGGCGCCAAGATTCTGCTGCTGATGCTGATGCTGCTGCTGCCGACTCCTTTCGTCCCATTACGCGAAAGCAAAAAAACGGGGGAAATGCACCATAATCATACCGAAGTTGGCCCGATAACTTTGTTCTATCCCGGATGCTTTTGAATAGTTGTCCCCCAGCCTCCCCAGCCGACTGGGACCGTTTGGCCGAGACAGAAGCCCATTAATCCGAGGTCGAGACGGCAGCATCTCCTATACGCGCAGTACAGTACTTTCGCACAAAAGGCCCCAAAAGGTGAATAGAAGAATCGAAACCTTTTGAAAGTGACAGAATCAGGGGACAATTTTATTCGTGTGCTCCAAAATTATGCTGTCTTCTTAGATCTTGCAGGACACTGCGATAGGCCCCACTGTCTTTCACCCCTTTTTTGTGGACATTGGGATCAAGAACACTTCGAAGAACTGTACCTTTGTGTTGTTGTGTCAGCGGTATAAAGATGACTTGGAATAGGGAAGGGAGTCGAGAACTGGTACACAAGAGGTGAACAATAATAAACGAAAACTACTTAGCACTTTGTCCCCACGGCGTTCAGAAACGGCGGCTCTAGCGCACAAAGCTAGCCGATTATCATCCTCTCCCCAACTTCACCGCGATTCTGTCCCCGAGATCAAACGATGCTTGACGGTGGGCTGCAGCCATCAACTGCTGTACGAATCGATCCGATGTCATATCCACGAAGATAGCTCTGAGCGGGAGTGAGTACGGAAGTGAGTGCCAAACGAAAACGTTTCCCACGGGGACACTGATTATAGGCACTGTCACTCGAACGAAGCTATCATCGAAGGCTTTGTAGTAGGTGAAATGATCCCAGATAAAACTTATTTTCTTCACAACTGGTCTTCTGTCGGATTGCTTTCAAACAAGGCTCCAGTGGAGAAGAAATGGAAAGAGCGCGTTTTGCTCAATTATTTTTCAAAATCAGGAATGTCTCTCTTTCTCTTCTTTCTCAATCTACTTAAAAAGGATGTGTCAAACAGTACAAAATTAACCTGAGAAGAAGTATCGTTGCCTAGTCGTTCCCGTTTCTGCAATCAACATCTGAAGCGAACAAAATGGGCTGCATCTGATCAGCAAAGGAAATGCAATCATCGTTTCTGCATCATCGCGTCAGGAACGGAATAACATTCGAATGAGCACAAGAGGGAGCCACCTCCTGCCTTTCCCTCACCGATTGCCATCACACCCGAATGCTCATTTGCTTAGTTCCTGTTCACTGTGCAGTCACTTGCATTCACCAAGCAGCCAGATCAAAGGATCTTCGGGATGTTCATGCCCATGTTTGGTTCATCTTTTCCTTGAGCGCCATGAGCGGAAGCATTCGGTCAGAAAACGGAAACGCACTGTGCCGGTTATTACAATTTATCAATTTTCTTCCCTCCCTTATTCCGCCTCACCCGGCACCACCACCGTCTTGTGTTTTACCTGGGCAGAACGCACGCACACAGCTCGATGACAAATGAACCATCCTAACTCTATCTTCGGAACGTTAAACTCGTTGCAGCAAATTTATTGGACTGGCTTTGGGGGCTGCCGTTCGTTAAGGGAGCCATCGTTCGTCACCGGCTCGGACCCCTCGGAGAAAATTCCCGGAACGGAATCACTCGGAGGGCATTCTCGGGCTGGGCCGACTCCGGGCCACCGACCGTTGTCCATCAAAATCAATGACCGAGCGGGGCGAGAGGAATCCAGCGACGTGCGAACTTCGAGCGATCCCCTGTCCCTAGCTGCCCCAGCTGCTCTCGCACTTTATTGATATGAACATCGAAAAGCACTCCTTCGGCTCATATTCATCATCATATCGAAAGCCGATGTTCGCATATTTATGCGTTTCTCGGGAGGTTTTCCAGGACGGTGAGTGGTGAGACTTGTGTACACGCAACACGCTCTGACGCAGTAGATCCCGGTATGGTTGTCGCTTTTGCTGAAGGACCCCTCAGTTTCGCTCTGCCGTTTTCCACTCCTTGCAATCGTGCGTGTGTGTGTGTCCTTTGATGTGCCCCAAATCATAAATAAACATGCACAAATGGGCTCGCCGACGCCGGACGCAGTAATAACCCGATGACTTGTTGGCGGCATCCAGCCGCCGTCTGGCTCTCTCGGCCGTCCTGATGCCGGCGCACGATAATCGGATAACTGATGACTGTCTCCCACTTCTGGGCAGGCCTGCCCGGAGCCTTCCGGAGTTGGGAATTGCCGCCAGCCCCGATAAGGACGGAATGCATTTAACCATTTTCTCGCAAATGGTAATGCGATTGGGAAACAAGCGTATCAAGGTAGTGTGGACTCAATTTATTGAAACTTGAACAGTTGCTTTTTAAGTTGTAAAAAGGAGTAAAAATATAAAGTTATGATATTTTTAATGTTTTTGCAATTTTTTAAAGAGCTACTCTTGGGTCATTACAAAATCCTACTTCTATGAACGAAGTTGCTTAAGCCCTCTAGTATAAGATTTATGCTCAAAAAATGAATAAAAATGAAATAATTTTATTTAAATATTCTATTCTTTTAATCTTAACATCTTTCAACCAATATCCTACACGTATGATCAACAGTTTGACGAGCGCTGGTTTACAAAAACGCAGTTTTTTACCGCGGTTACGATTTTGTTACGTAATTCCTAGGCCAACAAGTCTTCCTAGGCCAGTCTTAAAGGCACGGATTCGAAGTACTGAAAGAATTGAACTTTTTGTGTTCAATATTTTGGTTTAGTTTTTGTTGTTGTTATTTGCCAATCTTTTGCATTTTATTAAATCATGTTTATTTTTTAAACATCATGTTCCACATGTCAGAAACGACAGTCAGACAGCCATTGATACGGAAGGCCGGTGCGAATGGGAATCGATTCCATTTTGTATTTTAAGAGCCGGTGCCTCTGTTCAATAAACCTCTGCTTTTAATTATTAGGAAGTTTTTAATATAGTCAACCATATTTTAATGATTGATTGAAAAACATAATAGAAATGACAAATGTCAGTTTTGCTTAACTATTGTGTTGTGTATATCTTCAAACGCATCCCAGAGTGTATTGCTAGAGTACGAAGGAAAAAAATCAATTCATCCAAAACCCTTATTCAAAAAGCAAACAAAAGTATCACGACCAATACTACTAAAAGAAAAATGTACAACATTGATCGCTACCGACACTTTATTCATTATGCATCTGGCGGTGGACATTCCGTTGCCCGCCGTATTCTACATTTCTATTGTGAGATCGAAAATCAATTTGCAAAATAAACACTGGCCTAATTGATAGTTTCGCGTCGGGTTGCGTCAACACCATCCGACGCCGCTCAATCGTATCGATACAGAAATCCGTAGTCACGAATTCGGGCACCCCTTCCGCCTCTCTTCAGGACGCACATTCACTGAAATGTTTGCTTGAGGTCATGGCAGTGCATGACCGACAAATGGTTCCAGTTTCAAACGACACACACAAAGCAAAACCGTTTTTATTCAAATGACACTACCCTCACGAACCTAGGCCAGAGCACAAAGCAAAGTGGGAAAACGGTGGCGGGGAGGTGAAGGATTGTTTTAAAACGTCACATGTGCATGCCAATTTGAGAGTGATTAGAATTTGCAACTAAACACTAAACTATGGTTTGCAAATCAATCGGAATGATGCAAAACGGGGCTGCAAACTTGGGGGTTCATTAGGTTTAATTAGAATCATCACCGGTGTGCACCGGTGCAGCTTCAACCCGATTCGACCGAGTTGGGCTTAAATTAGTTGCCAATTTCTGATCCGCTCATCCACGATTATGTCACACACAAAATATGGTAACAGGAGCGCCCGCACGCGCACCATCCTCGTTATTATTTACCGATAAAACATTCATAATTGCAAATGCTTATGGCCATTGTGTCAGAGGTGGAGATCGGGTGCAGGCAAAGAATTATGAGACAGCCTTCAATGCAAACCGTGAATGGTGCGCACGGGATGCTTTCGGACAGCTGCTGTCCGCAGCTTAACGGTCCCGGCTGCTGCTGTACGCCATATCACACAAAGCATTAAACATTCATATTGTTGTCGCGAGGGGGTCGCGTTCATGCTCCCGTTTGACCGCGAGGACGCGCGCGCGTGATGCAGGTGCATTGATGCGAACGAAATATGGACAAACAAATCATTAATTCGCAAACGAGCGACAACGCTTCGGGGCGAGTCCCGACCATGTACACACCATGTTTCCTGGCAGAGAAATTGCATCACGTATCCATTTCATGTGTGCAGGAATGGTGTGTGGGTGCATGGCTTTTTTATGTTGCTTCCACACACACACACACACTCGCACCCCTCACATCCTTTTAGTCTACTTGCACCCCTCTGACGATCTTTTGGATGTCCGTTTTCACGCCAGTAGCACGCGCAGCAGATTTTAATTGTACCTTGTGGGTTTTATTTTCGCATACGCCCTTTGGCGAACGGTTCAGGCCGAACCGTACCACATCAAACACAACTCATTGACATTGGGGATCTCGTTGCTGGCAGTGCGGAAGGGAGTTTGGTCGAAAAATTGATTAAATATGCACAAAATTAATAAATCATGAAAGCTTGCCCCCCGGGTGTTTGGGTGAATGGGCGCAGCATTCAATTCGCAATATTTATTTGACCGAACAAGACAGGTTGGTTGAAAATTGATATTGCTTAATTTAACCGGTAACGGTTGAGGGTTGTTTAATCTGGTTGTATTTTTTGCACACACACATATGTTTTTGAGTGAATTGTATCCTGCTTACGTCACATCAAGCTAAAACTTTCCACTCCACCGTCAACAGATACGCTGTGCAATCAAAACAGTCAATTTAGAAGATCACATTACCCAGGATAGCATGCGATAAAGCTTCCCCCAAAAATCAGAAATCAATCACCAATCCCATTACGCTAAAGCTTCTCAATAAATGACATAAAAAATGTACAGAAAAAAGGGGAAAATCCCGGCCAATATTCTATGCTGCAACCACACGTGCAGTGCAATATGCAGATTGATCGACCCAAAGTGCATCATCAGCGTGCAACGGAGTGGATAGTGAAATCGTTTATCCCTAAAGGATAGATTGATTATACGGCTACCCTTTCGGCTCTCGCTATGTCCCGAGGCACCAATGCACTTACTTTAAAGTACGATCACAAACAAGGTAAATCTGCTCGTCGCTCGGTTTCGTTCGCACCGGTCGGCAGCCACTCGTTCTAACGCTTGCAGCAACCCGAACAAGAACACCAAAATACTTTGATTACATTTTTATTCAATTTATGCAAAACCAGCGGCACACCAACTGTCAAGCGCGCGCGCGCTCCACATCAAAGCCAAAGGACGTACCGAATTGCATAAACTATTCCTTTTAGCAACACACCCGGAGCACCGTCTGCATCACCGACTAAACCGATTCACCGTGGCGAGATCCGAAAAAAAAGCACACGCTTGTAAGGGGCGACGAGCTGGCGGTGTGTGGCAGTTGCAAAAATTTGAATATCTCTTGCAATATGCTTCGAAACCCGTTCCGATCGGGCGCCGCAGTCTCTTCCTGGGCGGCCCTTCTTATGGGCTGGCGCGCATCATGCTAAATCGTCTCTGAAAAGTGTCCCGAGCACATCAACGAGTTGATACAGCCATGGGAGTAACGGAAGCTGTGCAGGCAGCAGGCCACATCAGGCTTCAAACCGGAACCGTTTCCGGGCTGTGTGCCCGGGGAGGGTGGGCGATTCTGCTTTGTGAAAACAAACCTCCGAAAGCTTTTTCCACCAAAGCACGCGATTTTAGAGGACAATGGGAATGGGGTGGAAGGGAGAACGGAGGGGAGATGTTTTGGTGTAGTCTGCTCAAAAGTGCCTCAGGCCAACCGAGCACCGATTGCACACACACATACACACGAGCTGTCACCAAAAAGCAAATCCTTGTTCCCCGGACCCGGTCACATCGGATGCTCGGGTTTTTTGGGAAGGCATCGTAGCGAAAGTAAAAGCTCCTTCTGTATTTTCCCCCCCATTTCCACAGCCTCACAACGGGGTGAGGATGAGAGACAAAATGTGCTTCGTTTTGTGAGTGTGTGTGTTGGGTTATTGTTTCGCTTGAAAGTTTTCCAGCCCGATTCGTTTGCGTTAAGGCTAGAGATACGATTGTGAGGTACGCTCCCGGGAGTGCCAAAGATGCCCCTAACCCCCTGCCCCCTTCCCAAATGCTGTTACTTTCCCGGGCGAAGCAAATGTACAAGTCCACCCCATTGCCCGATAGTACAAAAACATTGGACAACAAATTGAGCAGCAACCGTAGTGTGGCCGCGCGCTTGGGGAAGCTTTTCATCTGCAAAACAGCAGCCTACAGCAGCAAAGCTCGTTTGGTCTGCTTTGGTGGCGCAAGGGGGGGAGGGGTCGAAATGTATTTCCACCGGATAACAGAAACAATTGTGTTCCTGCGTGTGTCTGTGGCGAGGGCTTTTGTGTGATTTGTTCCTGGCTGGGCCGGGCCAGTGTACCGTTTCCGGTGCTGGTTTCACCAACATTTTATCAACATTGTTTCATTCGAACGGCTTTTGATGTCTGGGCAGGGTACACTTGGCATGTACACTTAATGCTGGAACATGAATTATAAACGGTATAGAGACAGTGAGCTATTCTAGATTTTTGCTCTTAACGCTCTATTCATTATGCATTATCAAACGGTACTGGTTGACCAACATATACTAGCATTATTTAATCATTTCAAAAACATGGGGGGAAAAAAGGTTACGTGAGAAACCTAAACTTCTCTGTTATGTGTGTCATTTCGTGTGCTATTCTTGACGACGACGACGACGACGCTGCTCAAGGCGCTCGATATGCTCGACCATTTTCACATGTTTTATTGCCGTACGGGTCAGAATTTTTATGTGCACGTTAATTGCGGTGTCACAAGATCGTGAGGAATGGCTGCCGTGACGTGATGGTGCAAGCACTATCAAAAGAAAAACCAATTAAAGGAACGTACAAGATGAGCGACGATGCGGTTTCGCGAGATGCAACGGTAGAAAACATCAAGCAATTCGTTGATTTTAAGCGAGATTGAGCGGTCACTCTTAATTAAAAACGATGTCAAAGTGATGCTCCAATTTCCACAGCGCACCTTTACGGCCAGTTGTTGTGAAAAACGAGTTAAAACATAAAACATAAATGTTCTA